>JAMKCH010017989.1:0-85000 GCA_023653785.1 Ophioderma brevispina
CAATTGGAACTTTCTCGAATTGAAATTGTTGTTTTGATGTGATTCCTCACTCGAAATAAATTTGTCATACTCAAAAGATTGTTTGGACAGAGTTCTGGTATGGTCAGTCTCAGGAGATTATCATAAGATACCAAATTTCAGAAGAAAGTAAAAGAATAGTATTGAGTTTAGTTTCTTAACACTGCTTGTGGTGAATTGTAGGTCCTACAAGGCTCCTTTCCTCAATATCTTTCGCAACCTCCGTTACGTTCCATAGACCAGTATTTCCAGCTTGCTGTGTTATCAATCAACAATAACAGTTCCGACTTCTAAAAAATACGAGAGAAAAAACTGTTTGCCATATTTTTCTTACTTGCTCATTTTTATTTTTTTTTAAAAAGATGAAATGTTTTATCAAGAAGTTTTTCTTAACTTTTCACTTCCATTGACCCAAAATTGTTGTTAAAAACAAAGTTCACATTGAAAAAACTTGCTTTCTCCTTTTGAAAAACTATATGGTGGTATACACGTACAAAAAAGGAATGTTGTGCCTCTTCCCCTAATGGGTGGGTTATACTCATTCGCAGACGTCTGCAGACGCTAGCCTTTCGAAACATGCTTTTCCACGCAACGTGGATGTTTCATACATCTGGCGCGCAAAACAAAGCATGTTTGAATAAGCTAGCATTGACAGCATCTGCGATGAAGATATGAACCCACCTAATCAGGCTCCTCGCAGATTACCAAGACTTAATTTTCACTTTGCTTAAAATGACTATAAATCGAGATCTCAACTGGAAGAACTCAAACTATCTAGATGTCATATGTTTTTCTATTTTCCTAGAGGATAAGTTTCACCAAACTTTGTCTATTTGTAGTTTCCAAAGTTTTCCCCTTTTATTGTGGAGAAATGCTTTTCCAATTTTGGTCAATTCTGAAACCCTGTTGTACATGCACACACCAAACATAAAAATTTTAACATGTTCCACCACTCCACCCACTCACCCAACTCACCCGTCTCACCCCACCCATCACACTCACCCCACCCCATCCCCCATTCCAAGGTTAAAAAACATTTTTTTAAACAGAAAGAAGAACAACTTAATTGTATGATCTGCTCTTAACAGAATGGATCAATTTCTACAGTAGGTACAGTTGTACTGGTCATAGCTGATGAATACAGACTTGTAGTGGGTGTCAAAATGAGCTCATATGGCTATTCATTTCGAAAAGGATGCTGGATTTCCTTGCTCAGGTTAGTAGTCCCAATCGCAACTGTTAGAGTTTGATCCGTTCTAGATCGGCAAAAAGTCTCATATGTGCAAATTGACACAGTAGAGCTTAAGTTGTAGTATCAGCCTTTTTCTATTGAAGAGTCTACAAGTATTGGTGGTCCTCACCAGATTGGCCTTAAGGAGGCTGAGGAGATTTCCAGAAAGCAAGCAACCCCAATTGACCGCCGACTACTCAAAACCTAGGTTTTTTACATATTTGAAAGCTACCAATGTATTAGATCACACCTGAAGTGAATAAGCCGTAATACGCCATCTTTATGTAAAAAGATGGATGATTTAGTAGTGTTCTGTCATGCTCGCCAGAAAGTCAAAGCATAGTTTTTATGGGGAACGATTACGATAGCTTGGCATCCTTTAAATCACGTAACCACAGGTTGGAATCTACTCAGCGATTTTGCCTGAGAGTCATTTCTCCAGTCTTGAAATCTCTCCCATGAAGATCTCCTCCTGGTTCAATCTTCCTCCTTGATCAAGACGCCGTGACGTTTGCTTGTCCTTGCTGCCATCTTCAAAATTCTTAACCACCTTTGCTCTTCTCCTAATCCCTCAAGTCGCACCATAGACCTACCCTTCGCAATCTCAATAGACTCTCTCTTGATCCCCGTCCGCAGGCTCTCGCTTTCCAAAAGTTCTTTTTATGCATTTGCTCCCCACACATTATGAACACATGCCTGAATGTACTTTTAAAAAGTGCACCTCCCTAAAATCCTTTAAAGCCGCTGTTCTGTTATGTTAGCTCCACAATTGTTCGCTATAGGTCGTAGGTTTTTTTTGATTTTCTCCATTCGTCTGGTCACTTTATTTTTGGCTTTCTCCCGCATTCCTTGCACTTTTGGTTTTAGATGCCTCGTATTGTTTGGTTTTTTATGGGATCCTTTAATTTTAGTGCCTGTGTCACTCTATTGCGGCTTGTTCCTGGATATATAAGCCAATTGGTTAAATAAATAAAATAAATAAACAAGTTCAAAACAAGGTTTGCGGTTTTCTTTTGCACCCATGTTTGTCCAAAAACCTTCCAAATGTTCCGGTAGGTTGGTCTACAACCGATCCAGGAAATTCATATCATCCTACAAACCATCTTCCTCCTGGTAACTTTAAACAGATTTTAAATTTTACAAATATTACAGAAAAGTAATCCATCATCTGAAAATGGCTTAAGCAGCTAATCTGCAATATTAAATATACACTCCTGTAACTGTTTGGATTTTACAGTAGTCAAAATATGACCAAATGGACTTTTTGGTAAAAGTTATGATCTCTTCTCAAGCAAAACTAAATTCATTGTATCTGAATGTATATGGAAATGTACGCTAGTTTATCAGGAAACAAGTTCAGCATTGTGAAGCCAACATTTTTGCAAAAGAGTGATTGCACTAAAAATTACGTAAAAGGAAAATATATCATTCTTGAAAAAAAACCCAAAAAACATGAACTTTTGCAGCCTTGTAGTAAACCGTTTGGATAACACAATTCTTGAATATTTTCTGTCCAAAATTTTTGTTTTCAAATTTCACAATTGCAGAATTTCAGGGTTTGTTTGGGCTCTTTAGTGTGGCACTTTTATGCATAGTGCTTTTACTTCATTTAAAGGTGCATGGTCCAATCATCTTTGGGATTTTGTATCATATATGGAGACGTTTTTGCTCATTGTCGTCCTGAAATTTGAGCCTCAAATCCATTTCTTCCAAGATATAAACGAAAAAACCATCATTTTAATGGTTAACCATCAATTCAGCACAGTTTGACATAGGGCTTTGACCAATATTGCTGCTCTACCTCAAAACACAGTTTGTATCCCGGACGGTACTTGATGGGGGGCATTATGAGGCAAGTGCCAGGCTCTCATATCAAGTAGAGAAAACATAGATCAGAACAGCACCTTAATGAATCAATGATTATTCTTTGGTTTTGCATATTATAAAATAGGGACATTGAACAAAACAAGTTCCTTTTTTTTTTTTTTTTATTTGTTTGTTTTTGTTTTGTTTTTTTTGTTTTTTGTTTTTTTTGATTTTGTGTTATTTAATAAAAAACTTTTATTTTTTTCTTTTTTTTTTTTTTTTTTTTTTTTATTTTTTATTTTTTATTTATTTTATTACAATTGCACTATATTTACGGGACCCATGATACAAAACTGAGTTTTTTCTTGTCTTGTTATGTGTCTTGTTGGATCTTGTGTGTCCATGTCAATAGGGTTTGGATTTTGATGCAGATAGAAGGAAAGCAGAATTATCTTGATTTGAAAAGAAACAATAGTAACATTGTCAGCTGACCAATGCTGAACAGGAAAGTGATTTCCTAATAAATGGATCAGTCAGCGATATATTGTCGTAAGGGTGCGGGTGCAAGCTGGTCATATCTGAAGTGAAAGGACTGCCTCTCCCATTTGAATTAAATAAAGTGCTTAGTATATGCCAAGTCTTTAGGGACTGGTCATAAATATTGGGGGGGGGGGGGGGAGGGGGGTGGAAAAATTAAGCTTAGACATTTGTGGGACAAGACATTTTTGATCCATTTTGCATTTTTAAAATTAATTTCTATTCCCTAGCTTGTCGTAAGACAACAAGCAATTATTTCAGTTCCATACTATCAATACTTAACATAAATAAACAACTGTTTTACATTGAGAGCTTGTAGTTTTCCACTCATTTGTGGTGAGTTATATTTTCAGTCTGGCAGAGGGGGGTCAAAGGGTAATTGACCCCAGGCCCAGGGTCCAGAGGGTCCCGCTACACACAAAAAAAAAGGAAGGATAAAAAATTGAATAAACCGGTCTTCGGGGTCTGTATAAATGCAAAATCACCTTAATTGGTTTTCTCTTCTACCAACGACAAATGATATTTTATCCCTTTTTTAGGTCCTAAAAGTTATTGATCCTCATATTTATGTCCCCCTTCCACCAGAGTATTTAAAACTCTCTCTCAGTAATTACTTGGTAGGGGGGTGAAAACATTGAGTTAACCAGCAACTGACCTGTATGACTACAACTTCAGCTGTATATTCAGTGGCGGCACCAGACCTTTTTCTGGGGGGAAAAATGGGGCAAAAGTGAAATTTGTTTTTTGGGGGGGAAGTGCAATTCTGGAGGGGCAAGTATCAACTTGGGGAGATTTTTTTTTTTACCAATATTGGCCCCAAATCGCTGATTTTTTCCCCAAATTTTGTTTTGACCCCAATCGCTGAATTTTGCCAAAAAATCCTTCATTTCTTTCGGCCGGGGGGGGGGGGGGGGGGGGTTGTATTGTTGTTGTAAACTAGGGGCAAAGGAAAAATTTTTACTACCTTGAATTACGTTGGGCCAGTTGGGTCAGTCTAAAATCTACATAAGGCAGTATTTAAATATACATACTTGAACTTATACGTAGTGATATGTGACATGTCTTGTCCCAATCTACAGATTAACTGAAGATGTAACATGCAGATTGTTTTGTGATTAAGGACTTTTGACAAGCTATTTTTAAGCTTTTACAGTGTTAAGCTTTGTTAAGAGATAAGAACTTTGAAGTTCAAAATTTTGTAAGCATTTTAGGTAAAGCAAAAATTATCGTTCCTGGAGGTCATATGAAAACAAGCCCATCATTAAAGGGACGTTTCTTTGATCCACAGCCTTCGTCCCTCCAACTTACCTAAAAAAAGTTGAGAATTTGTTATCATCTGAACGTTGGCTAAGTATCGTTTGTGCCCAATCTGACATGCAAATTCGTGTTTCTCGGCAGAAATCTGCAATTTGTATTTTCTGTCGTGTTAAACGGACAGCCAGAAATTTGCCGTATTTGCCAAGAAATTATTTTTCTGCATTGTTTACATATAAACGACTGGATCGACTTTTATTACCAACAAAACAGTCTTAAATTTGCATCTGTTCAATACCACTTAAAATGCTTTCGTTAGTTCGTTTCACAAAAGAACGGTGAAGAAGGTGTTGATTGACCTAACACTAGCAAATTTAGAGACAAAATGGTGGATTTGAATTTGGAAAAAAAATGACTGATAGTGGGCTTTTTAAAAGTGAGGATAATCTATTGAGAATTCCCATAAGTTTTTTGTCCAACAGAAAAGTAACAAAAACAACGTGTTCAACGATATGAATCAGCATTCAATTAGTTGTTTGGTAGTAAGTGTGTCCGTATGGAAAGTTATGACTAAAATATCTGATTTTTCTCATTATTAGGCCAATGAAAGCAATGTTATGTTCCCGTAACATTTTTTCCACATCATAATGCAGGTAATATTTCATTTTCATTATTCATTATTTTTCCGTATTTTGAAGAAGAAGAAGAAGAAGAAACTAGCTACATTTACACCTTCGGCATGCTCTAATAGCTCCAATATTGTGTCAAACCAACCCCCTAATTTAGAAATGATTTTGCAAAATGTCCTTGGTTAAAATCTACTAAAATTTCCATTAAAAAGCAAGAAAAAGCAAACCTTGGTATTTCTTTAAATACCAAAATAATGAACTTTTTAGGGATTTCAGCCAGTTCAAACGCGGGGAGGGAAAATCATACCGTGGGCGGGTTGCGTGGAAACCAACATTGACTTTCAGACACGCCTTAGGTGGCTTTTGGTCATTGACTGTAGAGTATACATATTGTTACAAAACATGCAAAATCTTATTTTCTGATATAGCAAATTACTGATAGTGGTATAAATGGAAGCGGAAGCTGCATTTGCAACTGGGTGATCGAAATGAATTATGATGTGAATTATACAATCAAAATGTTTCAATGAAAACAGATTACTTTGCCATGATTAATAATATTTAATATGTTAAGACGAGATATGCGTATGTTAATCACCTTGTATGTTTCCAACAGCCTCAACTAAAAATATTTATATGTTAAGAGAGAGATATGCGTATGTTAATCACCCCTGTATGTTACAAGCCCTCAACAAAATTTTAATATGGTTAAGACAGAGATATAACGTATGTTAATCACCCTGTATGTTACAAAAGCCTCAACTAAAAATATCTAATATGTTTAAAGTTGCGTGTTCCGATCGTCCCCTTTTTTTGGGACCCCCTGATTAACCTTACCCGAAGTAGTATCAATTTGATATCATATGAAAGCCATATTTTTTCTCATTGTTGCCTGAAATTTGAGACCTCAAATCCATTTCAGTCTCAAGATAAAACAAAAACCGCCGTTTTAGGAAGTGGTTTTAACCATAATATAGCACAGTTATTGAATAGGGCTTGTCAACATGCATTATGCATTACGAATCAAACCACAAGTTTCGTTTCCACGGTACTTGATGGGTGTATACATGTTCAAGTGCCAGGCTCTCTCATATCAAGGAGAAACACACAATACACATAAATAAATCGGAACAGAGCACCTTTAAGACAGAGATGTGCGTATGTTACTCACCCTGTATGTTAAGCCTCAATTAAAATATCTAATATGTTAAACAGAGATATGCCTATTTAATGCACCCTGTATGTTACATCCTCAACTAAAAATATCAATATGTTAAGACAGAGATGTGCGTATGTTAATCACCCTGTCATTGTTACAACAAAACATACAGCCTCACTTAAAATCTAATTGTTAAGACGAGATAGCCAGTTAATCACCCGGTAGTTGTTACAAAGCCTCACTAAAAATATCTAATTGTTAGACAGAGATATGCTTATGTTTAATCACCCTGTATGTTACAGCCTCAACTAAAATATTTAATATGTTAAGGGCAGTGTCAACCCTGGTGCTTGTTTTTACACAACGAATTTCTGATTTTTGCAAAACCATTTTAAACATCAAACGGTGTTCTATAGTTACCAAAAAAGGTTAATCTCACTGCGACCATCCCCGGGAGAAACAATCCTGACTGTATTTTTTGTCGATTTAAAACAGCTAGTTGACCATTTAAAGTCACAAAAAACGCTTGGTCAAAACGGCGGGAATTTAAGCACTTTCCAAGCCGGCAAGCGCAAGCGCACCATCGCGTCGCGCGGGAATTGTTTGCTGCGTAATGAAGCGTGCGAGTGTTTTAATGTACTTTTGCGCGCACGCATCTTGGAAAAAACCAAAAAAAGAAACGAAAAATAATATTTGAAAATGTTAAACAAAGCACTAATTTAGACAGATAAAAAAAAATTTTCAATTTCTTCTGATTTCTCTGGAGTTGCATGACAAAGGAGGTTGGATTCAATAGTGGGCATAAAGATGTAGTTTCATCATGCACAACATACTCAATTTTTGAAGTTAAAAGGTAAGTTATTTTGAGAAAGAGACAGCTTGAATGACATGAAAGTCACTTTTTTTTACTTAAACACGGATTTTCTCAAAGTTAAATTTTCGCAAAATTTGTCAAATTTTCAGACAAGATAACTCCAAAATACTAGTAAAAGGTAAGGTTAACTTTCGACGATAGCATCGGGTCTTCTCTAGGGACGGTTTTCTTAATTTTTCATTTTTTTCGATTTCTACCTGAAAGATCTTATTCTCCAATATTACTCAAATTTTGGAAAAGAAAGGTAAAAATCACAGCTTTTTTGACATCTTTCCTTATCATTTCGAAAAGTAAGCTCTATTTTTTAAAAAATGAAAAAAACGTCCCAGTACAAATTTGTCTTTGTTGCTAAAAAATAACATAATAAATCATGACAATTCAAATTGTTTTTTTGTTATGCGGTCGAAAATTTTGGGTCAAAAAGCATGTTTTTTTTTTTAAGGTTATTTTTTTCTCCAAATACGGAAAGTTTTACATTAATCTGATGCCACATCGGGTTCTTCGTCTAATTTTCTTTCTAGAAATGTATACTTTTTTTTACAGACGAATAATCACATTTTGCAAAGTTCAAACCAAAAAGATACTACTGGCCGAACCTCAGGTTGACACTGCCCTTAAAGACAGAGATATGCTAATGTTAATCACCCGGTATGTTACAGCCGCCTCACTAAATATCTCTATGTTAAGACAGATATGCGTATGTTAATCACCCGTATTTACGCCTCAACTAACTATTTAATCTGTTGAACAGAGATATGCTAATGTAATCACCCTGTATTTTACACCACAGGCAAACGCCTCACTAAAAATATCTAATATGTTAAGACAGATATGCGTATGTTAATCACCCTGTATGTTACAAGCCTCAACGAAAATCTCTAATATGTTAAGACAGATCTGCGTATGTTAATCACCCTGTATGTTTAGCAGCCTCAACTAAAATATCTATTATGTTAGACAGATATGCGAATTGTAATTAACCCTAGAATTTACAAAGAGCCCATAAATATTAACAAAGACAAAATTGTCAATGTTAATCACCCTGTAATGTTATTTCCAAGCTAATAATAAATGTGAGACAGACAGATAAACAAAGTGATGAAGTAGTAAATGCATATATTTATGAACACATGTTTGGTGTGTCAGATATTACAACACTCCAACATTCACCCTCTTGGAAGAGTGTCATCAGTGTTCACTTAGAACTGTTACTATTATCATTTGAGACGGAAAGAAGGAAAATTATGAAATGGTCATCACGTGGGCATTTAAAACAGCATTCAGTGATTTCTATTGTTGGTTCTTTAACTTTTTTTTGTGCCCAAACGACGGAAGTTGGGTCAATCCATATTGTGCCATAGGTACCCGGGGGGGGGGACCGCGGGGGGAGAATGAGGGAGTAGAAGGGGGGGGGGGAGGGGTAAAAAGGGGGGGGGAGGTACAAAAGAAGACTCGACGAAGCTGGCGCCGAGGGGGAGGAGGAGAGGGAACGGGGGGGAGAACGTGGCAGAGTGGAGGGGCCGGAGCGGGGGGGGCATACTGGGGGAGGGAAGAAGAGTGGGGAGGATAATGGAGGGGGGAAGGGGGGGGGAGGGAGGGGGTGTGAGATGGGGGGGGGGGAGGGGGGAGGGGAGGGGGGTTGTTTTATTTTGTTTAAGGGGGGGGGTGGGGGTGGGGAGGGGGCAGAGCGAGGGGGGGGGGGATTGGACTTCCTACTCTCTAACATGTACTATAAGTGTTGTTCCCAGAAATAGCGTATTGAAAAGATATTGAGATCAACTTTAGAGTTTGGAATGTGGCTTTGAGGTCAATAGCTGTAACCATGACCACAGATGACACCTAGATAACTTGGGGGGGGGGGGCTTTTTTCCACAATATGACTTCCCTTATTACCCCTCAAGAATCATCAGAGCAACTCGGATACCCAGGTTTTTGGTGGACGAAGAAGCTTTCTCGTTTCGAAGTATTTCTTCACTCATCCTAACTTCACATTGGTTCCTGTAATAAATTCCAATTGCTTATAATGGATTATCAATGATGAACTCCTAGACACATCAGTACCTTATATGGTTGAGGAGTGTGGGAGTTGTAAACTTTGGAAACCGTTGGCTCACCCTCATCTGTTAACACCTGGGGGATCACTTTCAGATTATAGTGTGCATCTTTATGCAGGGTAGCTTTTACTATATGCATTTAAAATGTCACACCCTCAATTTGTTTGTGACCTTGGAGTTTGGTACCTTTAATGTTTTTATTGAACTAAAAAATTCCTTAAAGTGGTTAACGTCCGTGGCTTGATCGCTCATATCCTTGTCCCCAGAACCCCAGATTTTACCAGAATTGGTCAGTATTTTTATATCTGAAGAAAGCCACTATTTTTCTCAGTTATCCTTTGCAATCTTAGGGCTAAATGATGTTTGGTATGCATGTTATGAGTGGAAATGTGTACCATTTTGGTACACAGATCCCAAAATTTTAACTACTTCCGGTAAAATCTGGGGTTCTGGGGATGAGGCTTTTAGCGATCGGGCCATGGCCTTTTAAAAATAGAACAGAAATCAAAACCAATCAAGAAATTCATGCTCTGTCACATCAGAGCACTCATTTTATCCATTCCCTAACCTAATTTTTGACAAAGATATCAAATTACAATTGACCAAACTCTTATTTTGTACTTATTGTGTGAATTACATGTATGAATATATTTTCAATTCCATTCTGAATTAGGAATTTGGTGTTTTAGTTCAATGCAATGCTTACTCTATCTAACCTCAATGATAACACTGATTAATTTTTTTTCTGAATGTCTTATACATGTTAACATTTGTGTTCTTTTCTTCACTTCAATCTTTTTCCAGATGACGGACAGGAATGACACTTGCGAGCTTGGGCGACGATTCCGCACCATCACTTGTGTTGACAACGGTGGTGAAGACGTGGATGAGATGCTGTGCTCACAGAGCCAAGAAGGTAAACACTCTGAGTATTCATTCAATACTGAAGCTGATGGTCTCAAATTTTGGGCTCAGTTCTGTGACCTTTGTACATGTGTATATTGGGTATTCATTCAATACTGAAACTGATGGTCTCTGGGGCTCAGTTCTGTGACCGTTGTACATATGTCGTCACCCGCATCACATACTGTCGTATTTCACATTTTTGAGGTTTTTGCGAAATTTCGCGTAATCACTTAGTTCATCAAGTTCTTGCCATCCACAAAGTTTCAAAATGTGAAGATGTCTAATTAATTAGTTTATAATTATATATTTTTTGTCATTTTCCTCAAAATCATCATATCCGTATTTCACATACTGTCGTATTTTAAAATCGCCATTCATTTCCACATGTTTTATATGGCGTTGTATTTTGCCGATCCCAAAATAAACGATTTCACATACAGACCTATTTTGACGTATTTCCATCGATCTTTCGTAAACAAGCTTTTCACACAGTGATCTATTTTACGTACATTGAAAATCAACGGTGTAATATACGTCGTATTTTGCAATATACATTATTTGTGATTTCACATACAGACTTAAAACTTTGTAGCCTAATTAAGATAATATAAGTGTAGTTTTAAATTAGATTTATGGTTTATATTGGACTTTAAAATGTTTCTTCAAAACAGTAAGTCTAGATGTTTCTTTTATGCTTCGTTTTACCGTATAGACATGAAATGTCGCCGTAAATTTTGAATTGCGATTTTCTTGGGAAACATGTTTTGTAAAATACGAAAGTATGTGATGTGGGCAACGATGTGTATATTGGGAAGCTGACCTGGGTGTGACTTAGGATACCTTGTAGAAAGTGATCACATAGTCTCAAGTCCTTGGGCAAAGTTCTTTGACCTGTGTGTATACTATACTTTGTTCATTACCTGATAAGCAAAAATTATTCGGCTTTTGTTTATCCGCACACGAAAGTAATTCCGTTTTACGCCTGCACCTATTGCAACAAGCGTGCGCCACGTGTACGTCACGCCTTGCATCTGCTGCAGTAGCGTTGCTTGAAATTGCAACTATTCACTATTCAATTTACGGTGTGAAGAGTCTTGCCTATTTGGTGTTGAGCAAAGTATAGTGTGTTGACTGTTTTTTTTTCAACACTTGTATGCACTGGCCATCTCCAGGGAAAGATTAATAAATATTCATTCGAAGACATGGTAAGAAAATATAAACGGTGCATTAAAAAATATGGAGGGCCTATATTAATTGGTTAGGCCGGTATTCACAAAAGCGGGTTAACTTTAATCCAGGGTTAAACAAGGTTTAACCCACGATCATGGATTAAATTCATGTTATCCTCTATGGGATATTTAACCTAGGGTTAAAATTAACACTGGGTTAAAGTTAACCCGCTTTTGTGAATACCGGCCAAAAAAAAAAAAAAAAAAAAAGACACCACCTCCCCTTCGACCATGTCGAATGCAATTCTCAAAAGAGTAATTCTCGATGTCAACTAAGGCAGCCTCATCGTCAAAATTAAACCAAGTTTCGGAGAAACCGTAAATAGTAAAATGATAAGCAAAAATTATTCGGCTTTTGTTTATCCGCACATGAAAGTAATTCCGTTTTACGCGTGCACCTATTGCAACAAGCGTGCGCCACGTGTACGTCACGCCTTGCATCTGCTGCAGTAGCGTTGCTTGAAATTGCAACTATTCACTATTCAATTTACGGTGTGAAGAGTCTTGCCTATTTGGTGTTGAGCAAAGTATAGTGTGTTGACTGTTTTTTTTTCAACACTTGTATGCACTGGCCATCTCCAGGGAAAGATTAATAAATATTCATTCGAAGACATGGTAAGAAAATATAAACGGTGCATTAAAAAATATGGAGGGCCTATATTAATTGGTTAGGCCGGTATTCACAAAAGCGGGTTAACTTTAATCCAGGGTTAAACAAGGTTTAACCCACGATCATGGATTAAATTCATGTTATCCTCTATGGGATATTTAACCTAGGGTTAAAATTAACACTGGGTTAAAGTTAACCCGCTTTTGTGAATACCGGCCTATGTCTTTAGTTCAGAGGGTTAAAATGATGATGTCATTCATGGAAATTTTGTTGAGCAAGCTTAGTTTGATGTGGAAATATGCTATACCCCATCCTCCTCCTCTGTATTTTAAGTGTACCTGTTTCTGTATGTGATCGGTTTATGTCTGGTAAATCTGGAGCATAGGCACATATGCTCATGGAGTTGAAAAGGTAAACATCCGCTGTACCAAATGTTAATATAGTTTCATCCCCACAGCACTGTACCAGTGCATATTCAATGTGTGTGTGTGTGGTTAATGTGTGTCCTGAACTTGGACCTTGAGAGAACAGGGCTGTATGCTCACAGAGCCAGAAGGTAAACATAGGCTGCAAACTGTTGGAATACAATCTCTGCAATACCAAGTTCAAGTGTGCCTACGTGATGTACTGTTGATTGGGGCATGTAGCGTACCTCTGGTGGATGAGGCTGTGACATTTGCTCTATATTTATGCATGCACCATTTTTTTTTCAAGATGGAGATTAAGTAGGACAAAAAATGATGTCAAGTGATAGTTTATGGTTTGAGGAGTTTTGAATATCGAGATGAGACTTGATAGGCAAGCTGTAAAGTGGGTTTGAAAAATGAAGGGCTCCATAATGGTGGCAATTAGCTCAGTTAATCATGTCTAATCTGTGAAGGGGCAGCAGGGAAATTAGAACATGGAAAAGAAGCATTGCTTACATTGGAGGTGCATTTGATTTCAGATGCAAATTTGATTCCAGATGCAGTGCTGATTTCAGATGCAATTTGATTTCAGATGCATTTTGTTTCAGATGCATATGATAAATTTGATTCCTGCATCATTACATTGTAAACAAATTAGCCATTCCTAATCAATTTTGCTTTAAAAAAAAGTTAACTTTATTTGTGATGCACTATTTTGTTAGTGTCTAAAAGGGTTAGCATTAATACCAGGCTTGACATGATTAAATATTACTTAGTTGAGGGTTTATACAAATTGATTCCTGAAAACAATTTTTATTGCAGCTCTATATAGCTCATCTCATTTTGGTATTATCTGATTTTAGGGATCTGTATAAGACTTAACTTAATTATTTCTTAATATGTATTTTTAAAAAGAAATTGTTGTTTTTGTCCCCCACAAAACCTGCACATAGTGTTGTCTTTTTCTTTGGTACCATTGGAGTGATACTGTCTGATCCAGTAGTAGTAATATGATGGTTGAGCAGTGGTGTAACCAGAAGGAGGTGCCCCTATTGGGGAATCTAACCCCCTGCCCCACTGTGGATTTAGTGCTTTTCTGCATATGAACCAATTTAACAGTGAAAGCAACATAGGCCTATATTGCACTAGTAAAAAAAAGGTAAAGGGGACGGACCTGTGTACACAGGAACGGAGTGCCCATCTCTCTTTCGAAGCGATTGGGCCAGACTCCACCATATAATGTTGCTGTAGTGGGATCGCCACACCTCATCTACAGCGAGTCTGTTACCTTCCCAGCATTGAATAATGCCGGTACCCATTTATACAGCTGGGTAGAGAGGAGTAATTGAGGTAAAGCGCCTTACTCAAGGACGAAACACATTGACCCCAGCGGGGCTCGAACCCACAAACTTTGGCGTGCGGGCCGAACGCTGATCCACTGGACCACATATTGCACTAACCCACTTTAATATGCTTTCCCCCTGAAAATTATGTGCCTCCCCCTTTCCCCTGCTCAGAAAAAAACATCACTGTAGTTGAGCTGGCTACATAAAAAATTACTGAAAATCACTATGTTGTGGTGCTTGTGATAATCTCACAACTTTCCAATTTTTGTTTGACATGCAGTTTGACATATTATGCCAAAATTATGAGTTTCTCGAAAGGTTCAATATTCTGATCCAGTTAATAATTTGCATACTTATCAACACTAAAGTGTCAAGTATTGGTAAAGGTTACAGTAAGCGCAATATATTTGCTGGATCAAAGTAATGAACCTGTAATGAAATTGATGGGGACCGATCCTGATGAATCTATTTTATCATGTTCGTTAAGTAGTCTCTTTGAAGATGCTCTATTTTTCAAAGCCTGTGAGGGAGTCTAAAAGCTGAAGGATTTGATCCGACACTGATACCAACAATTTCTGTGTAGGGATTATAGCATTTTAACCTGACCATCATCTAGATTGTATTGCTTATTTTGAGTTTAGCTCAAATTGGATTTATATGATATTAACATTGAGTGAATAACCCTATTATGGTGTCCCCTGGGTCACTTGGTAGTAAAATAGCTATCAGTTAATTACAAAAGTGCATTTCAATTTGTCATTTATGTTTGGGCACTAACCACAAATGTAGAGCAGTATAATTTTGTTGTGAATCTGGCTCGGATATACTGATTTTGTGTGAGTTTTGGTCTCACCTTTCTAAATCCAAAGTGAGACTAAATTAATACCAATTAATAGTGGGTGCACTGCCAGAAGCAAAAAAAAAAAAAAAAAAAAAGATGTTGGGGGAAAGTCAATTTATGGAGGGATGGAATTCTGAATTTGTGAAAACTTGGCCATTCCAGCTGTTTGAGATTCTCATTTATTATGACAAAACCAGAACCAAAACAAAAATATTGGCTGGTGACACAGTTTTTTTAAAACAACTCACTGATTTGGGGACTATTTCGCGTCCACTAAATTTACAAATTTTCATGTGGGCACATATTGATTTTTCTTAAAATTCCTAGTTTTCCATGTCGTTCTATGGAGATTTTGGGCTATATAGGGCACCTATAACATACAAGTCATGACCTTTGTAGGCCTATATGGCAAGATTCCTGCAATGGATTTGTCTGATTTTTGCAGAGATAATAATAGTCTCTACTTATATAACTTGTCAAAATTGTGTCGCCATTGCTTAAAATTGTTCTACAAATAAAAGAGACAATTTGTATGGGGTCAAACAGCTTTGATTTTTGACTTGAAACATGTGAATGTACAGACACGTGTAATGTACCAAAGTCGAGAAAATTTCCGGCTCACTTCACTCGCCGACCTCATTTTAAACATTGCCTCAAAAATCTGAAGGGATGAGCAAGGAAGCCAAACATCACATGCAACAGTTTAGTCCATGCATTGACCAATTCTGATAAAGTGCTGCCTGCTGTAAATTATCCATGCATGATTCACCCCCTCAAAATAACACCCGGCACATAATTGTCAGGGGACGTGCCCCCCCAGACTTATAAGTTATAGTGCCATTAATGCAGCCACAACAGGGATGAAAACAGTATTGAACGATATGAATCGCATGCATGTTGCAGTAGGTGTCCCTGTGGATAAAAACGTCCAGCCTTGATAACAATATCTGATTTTATCCCTATGAGGTTACTTTCAGTCTTATCACTTGTAGAATATGTTTGAATACCTGCACATGTAAAAGTGTAAAACACATGTGAAACACATAAAAGTCTGATTTTTGATAATTATCTGAATTAGCCAATTGCTGAGATGCCTTTAATTAAAGGGGCTTGTTCCGATTTATGTGTATCTTGTTCTTTACTTGACAAAATGAGAGCCTGGCACTTGCATACACTCACCACAATGTTTTGTGGTGGGACACAGACTTGGCGTTTACATGGTAGAAGTGGTAATACATATTGCACCCTATTCAAAACTACTAATAATGAAATGACAGTTTTTCTCTATATTGAGAAAGAAATGGATTCGAAGGCTGAAATTCCAGGATGACAATAATAAAAATGTGACCTTTTATCTGATATAAAAATTAGTACTACTTTCTGGCAAGTCAGGAGAGTCCCACAGATGATCGGAACAAGCACCTTTTAAGAGTACATGTCTTTATAACTCAATTGATTATGTATAGTAAAATCTACAAAGGATAGGTTCCAATTTGGTCAAAATGCATCAATTTGAATATAAGCAAAGCTGAATAAGGAGCATCTTTGCGAAGTACATCTGAACCACACACACACAAAATGTCCCTGTTTGGGCCACAAAATCATGAATTCTATTACCTCTGCTGCCCATTATTGAAAATGCAGCATTCTGATTGGTCAGTTTACTGCCCATTATTCTGCAATAATGGGTCGCAAATGCATTTTCTCATTATATCCCATTGTTTTCGGTAATAGAATAGAAATAAATGGTTTGCAGTATTATTTATGGGCTCATAATGTATCCTCGGCTGGAAAAAATGAAAATAATGGACTCGGCTGCGCCTCGTCCATTATTTATTTTTTTCCAACCTCGGACACATTATTCGCCCATAAAGGATACTGCATCACCTTTATTTCTTAAATCTAATCAGGGTAAATGGTGAACAGAGGCAAGGCTGCCAATTTCTGAAATGAGCACCTTTAAAAAATTCTGTGGAGGAAGCGAGACTAGAATCAATGGTGTGGTATTGAGCGGTTTTTTCTTGAGAACTAAACAAACGATGAGAAACTAGGCCAAGGATTGATAGGTCTCGGCCATTGTTTAATGATCCGATGACAGGTGAGGCTTCTACTCAAAGATGAGAATAGATCTTGGGGTGCAGGGGGTGTACTTGACTGAGTCTTGAAGTGAAAATAAACAAATCTAAGGTGTACAACTCCCTGGGTGTAGAATGAAAATCCCAAGTTGCCTGAGTACAGGTGTTAATTTTTCAAAATGTCAGTGTATTTTTTGGAAATTTTCCTGGAATTTTAATGCACACTGATACTTACTAGTAAAACCCAGAGAAGTAAGTAACAATTTGTCAAAACTATTGTCCTTGCATACCCTCATGTGAGTGTAACACGGTTGTAAGTGCAATAGCTGCCATGTGATACATCCGTGTGCTGATATGTATTAGGATGACTCAATTTATCTTTACTTGAGGCAGTGGCTCTTGAAATGGTTCTTCAGGTGACTGTGTCAGCTGAACAACCATTTCAAGAGCCACTGACCAAAGACTTGGCATAATATGTTCGATTGGAATTTCTGGCAAATGGCAGCTATTGCACTTAGGACCATGTTGCACTCACACTATGGTATGGTGCAGATGAATCTGCAAAGGGCAGTGACGAACACCATACAAACTAATATGGTACCTATTATCTCCCACTCATTTGCCAATACAACTGTGTAGCTCAAACAGCAAAAGATAGGTGCTAGCTAGAGGTCATTGGTTCGATTCCAGCCACGCGCCTAATGTGTTGTTTTTTTTCAAAGTCCCCTGGCACCAGCATCTCTGGGGGCATTAGCCACATAGAGTACGGTACTGCATAAAATTAATATTGGTCGACCAAAGTGGGGCACTTAAATTTGTGCTCATATCCAAACCAATCATCTTTTAGCCCTAAGATTTTACAGCATAAATGAGAAAACTAGTAGCTTGCTTCAAAACACCAAAATATTTCCCACTTCGGGTAAAATCTGCACGTTGTTCTGGGGACAAGGCTATCAGTGGACCATGTACCTTTAAAGCATCCAGGTAGAAATAGCTAGAAATCTTAACCACTCTCAAATCTATAGAGTAGATTCTGTATTGGTTGTATAACACTTAAAGACACTATCAGTGATTTGAAAAATATTTGAAATTTGCAGGAATAGCTTTAAACTTGAAGGATAAGTCTGTAGAATTCTCATAAGTTACCTTTTCCAGCTGTAGAATTGACAGAAAAGGAAGAAACGGCAGTGTTCCAAGATACGACTCTCCATTCAATTACGTGTTGTAGTAAGTGTCCGTTCGGACAATAATGACTAAAATCTCCGATCCTGTCCTTATTAGGCTGCTTCTGATCCTATCATTTGCAGGGTATGTTAGTATACCTGTACTTGTTACATACATGCAAAAATCTGATTTTTGATGATTTTTTCGATTTGCTGATTTAGCAAATCACTGATACTGTCTTTAAGTCATTGGCTTTTGAGGTCTCTTCCCAAGACCTAAGACCCCGCCTAAGACTAGGCTTGTTTGGACTCATTTGAATGCATTTTAATGCTGGTTCTAAGTATGGCCATAAAATGCATTTCATTTTCAATTAATAAAAAGTTAAGCATAATTTAGATCTTTGAGCAACTTCAGACACCTGCAGTATGCAGTCGGCCATAAAATGAAATGCCACTTTAAACTTCCATATTGGGGCTAATTGCATTTGAGCTTCTTTCTTCAAGTAAAAACTTGTTTTTCCAAAAACATGGGATAATTTTCTCTTAAAAACCTACTAATCATTTTCCAAAGCAAATCCTGAATGCTATAAAGAACACATGGGACATTGTGGAATATAGCACCAACACTGGCCAACATGTAGTAAGAAAACTACCACAATAATATGCATAGAAATGACTAAAAGTTCACTATAATTTCAAGCAGAAGGGAAAAATAAAGATCACCTGTACTTCTTGTTTAATTTTGAATCTCTTTGAACCCAGATGAGACAAGCTTTTTTTTTTACTATGGTAATTCACCTGATATTGTATTTAAAAGCACTATCAGTGACTTGCTCAACCAGAAAATCTTTAAAAAATCATAAAAAATCAGATTTTTGCCAGTTTGTAACAAGTTTAGGTATCCTAACATACCTCACAAGTTATAGAACCAAAAGCAACCTAATAAGGATAAAATCAAACATTTTAGTCATTACTGCCCGTATGGACACTTACTACAACATGTAATTCAATGGAGATTCATATCTTTGGACACTGTTGTGTTCTTACTTCTCTATCAATTTTTCACTTGTAAAAAAAATAATTTGAGAATTCCACAGACTTATTCTTCACTTTTAAGCTATTCCTCTAAATTTAAAATATTTTGACTCTTTTGGGTGGATCACTGATATATAGTGTCTTTAATCATTCATCTCTGGAGTTCATCATTTGTGTCTACATAAATGTCATCATATCAAGTTTGACAAACAAAGATAAAGTCACTAACTCTTTTCTTTTCAGTTAAGCTTCTTGAGCCATCAAGTATTTTACTAGCGTGTTTCGATCACCCTTTGAGGCATTTTCTTGTTTAGCCAGAAGAATGCGTGGATTATACTTGAATGTGTTGCTGAATTAAAACAACAATATTGAAATTCATCTACCCTGGAATACAGGGGTCTGTAATTGTTACTGGTGCTTGAATATTTTCATTGAATATCTTTGTCTTTGTGGTTTTCACTTAAAGGGGGATGGCCCGATTTAAGGATATGGAGTTTTCATCTTTTTAGATTGGCCTTCACTCCAAAACCACATCTGTAAAGTTTCGCGCCGATATTTCAAACCGTTTTGATGCGAGAGCTAAAAACGTGATTTTGTAAGCCCATAGAGTACTGTGTAAAATTAATATTGGTCGACCAAAATGGGGCACATTTTCGCTCATAACTTCCAAACCAAACATCCTTCGGCTCTAAGATTTCACTGGGTAAATGAGAAAAAATAGTAGCTTTCTTCTGATACCAAAATGTTGACCACTTCCGGTAAAATCTGGGGCTTCTGGGGACGAGGCTATTAGCGATCGGGCCATGGACCTTTAAGCCAAAAGTGAAATATTTTACGTAAAGGCTGACTCAGATTTCCTTGGGAGAGCAAACTTAAGGGGCATTTTGTGAGAATTCCCCAAATTACCTCAAAAAAGTTTTAAAAAAAATACCTAAAAAATTACCTCAACAATTACTTTTAAAAAAAGTTCTAATTCTTAAATATTACCTCAATAATTATCTCAAAAATTATTTTATCATCTGATTTGTTGGCCTAAGCACGGTATGTGTGCCTGCCAAATCTTATGTGCAAATTCAATCTACTCTAGTAGATTTTTAAGAAAAAGCATATTTGCCCACAATAAAATTTACACAGGATGATGTCAGTGGTATAAATAATCCAAATTAGTTGTCAAAAGTGTGTTGCTGTTGATATTTGTTTATTCTGGTTTTGTCATGATAAATGAGCTTTTCAAACAGCTTTACCATTAAATACACAGGGTTGCCAAAATAATTTGCCCAAATCATGGTAAATGGGGTCGGAAAGTCGCCCAAATCGATAAAAAGTCACGGGCATCACCAGAAGTACCATAGAAACCTGTATTAAAAATTTGACCAATAAATCGCGGTAAAAATTTTGGACATAGTGGTAAGCCATCCCGAGTCGCCAATTGGGCTACCAAATCACACGTTTGGCAACACTATGAATACAACACTCACATACAACTGGCAGGTCTGCAGAAATATTTGAAACTAGGCGATTACCCGGGTTTCGCGGTTATCAGATTTTGCGGTTTCTTTGACCATGGATGACCCTTGATAACCTCGTCGTGACCTTTAAAATTTTCAGCATCAACATCTACCCACCATCCAAGTTTCATGTCCATACACCAATGCTTACTCTATTTGGCCTCCTTTGACCTTGAATGACCACCCAATGACCTTTGATCCACTAACCAATACAAATTCGGTCTTCGTTCGGTCAAGGGGCACCCGCCTACCAAGTTTCAGGACTGTGCGACCCTCGGTCTCCGAGAAAATAGACGCGGTATGTTCAGGTGAACCAGGTGCATGCATTTTATCCTCTTCATGCATGGATGATGGAGGGAAAATAAGCCAGTCAACATAATTACCTTATGGAAGGGTGAAGAATGTTTGTATTGCATGGTAAATTTGTCTTGTTTTATGCGATAGAGATTGTGACAATGACAGTTGTATTGGGGTATAATTCTCCCATATTGAGAAATATCAATTAAAGACCTAAAGGCATTTCATGATCCACAACTCTTCCCCCTGAACTTACTAAAAAGTGTAGATTTTTATATCATATGAAAACTTAGCATTAGCATCCATGTGTACCAAATCTACGTGCAATTCTGTCGTATCTGTAAAGAAAATCGCAATTTTTTCTTTCTGTCGTAAAGTAAACGACAAAATTACAGCACCGTGGCATATAGGGAGTGTGAAACAACATACTCAAACACAAAACGCAAGATCAGGATAACTCAAACTTGTGAATATGCTTTCCTCAAGGACATAGTGAAGAATGAATAAACCAGAAGGTTGCTGGAAATCATGGAATGCACCGTTAATGTAACACCACATAACACAATCTTTACATGGGAGTAAGGCTCCTTGTTTCAAATTGCAAATTACACAGTTTAGAATGTGGGCCTACACTTACATAGTATTGTGGTAGATTAAAGGTGAAGATTATTGAGGCAAAGTTGCTTTTCCATGAGTCAAATATGAATGGAGTTAACACTGAAGAGGTGCTTGATGTAAACCTTAAGCAGATATTGTAATCTATCTCTTAGCAGACACTTTAATCTAAACATTTTATCTTTACTATTGTAGCTCTGAGAATTTGATTAGGCCTACCTCAAAATAGGCAAGCCTCATAAACAGTGCGGAACTGATATGGAATAATGTGTGTGTATATTATGCGTAGCGCACACGTTTCTGTGCAAACGCTCAAGTACAGTTGGTTTACTTTTATGCGTGGAATGATAACAACAGACTAATTCCTGCCTATGTGGTGATATAGACATTGTATACTTAGAAATGTCTACCTTAGAAAGACATTGTATACCTAGAATTGTTTGCTAAAGGACATTGTATACCAGAGACATTGATAACATTAGACATTGTAACCTTAGATCTGTGCATGTGTTAGGGGGGGGAACAAAAACAGGGGGGTCTGACACCTTATTAGGCAGGCACTGTTACCTTTGACGTACATTGTTTACCTTGACCAAAACATGTAATACTTTAGACAGGCATAGTAATCTATTCTTACACATTTTATACCTTATACAGTCAATTCACCTTAGACAGACATCTTGTATTGTCGTCTGATGGTCATCAGAAAACGGTGTGAGGTTGTAATGGCAAGCAGCGACAGGAGGGGGTTGCCATTTTGCACGAGATTTTTTTTGAGGCACCCAAATGTGGGGGTCATTAATAAGTAATGTCATGATAGACTAGACACCAGTAGATTTGTACCTTATATTGGCACCGAAAATGCCGAAAAGGAGAGAAAAAAGGCAATTCTGATTTGCCGTATCTCCATATAAAAAATAGGGAATTTATATATTTGCTCCATACACAATTCAAAATTTTTGTACCAAAGAAAATTCTCAGCTTAATCCTTTCAGATAGGGATATTTTTTATAGGGGAAAGCTTTACACCAGGGAAAATCAGTACCTTTAAATTTTTTTTAGGGACACCTATGTGGAATCTTTGTTAAACCTTTAAGGTTCCAGTCTGTTGAGTCAATCTATTACTTAATTGATTGAAATCTTGAAAATGGATGAAATGACACCAGTTTTGTCTGGGATCTTTGGTTTGTGGGTGGCAATTAAAATTGGTATATGACAGTTACTCCAATTGGATGAAGGATCTCTTATACCCTATTTTGCATGGAGAAATTTGTATAGTTCTATGGCAACGTGGCCAACACCAAAAGTCATTCTTCTAGATCTAAACGGTTCCCACAGCTCCCTGTGCAGCCAAAAAAGTCAGGGGGCGTCAGACAAGATCTGCTTGATTGGGCAATGGGATTTCCAAACGTAATTTAGGGAATTCTTATGTGTATTTTCTATGGCGGCTCGGTCCCGGTGACATTACAAAAATCGACTGTAAACCTTAGTCAAAAGATCTTAGTAATTATCATGATAATTAGAAAAAAAATCATTATGTCAAAATCCGTCAAGATTAGTTGATTAACCTCGCTGCCAAACAGTGTAATTTCCATACGTCAGTAAGAATTTAATATTCATGACAGCTATAGCCTGTAGTCAAGTCTTTGTCCGAAGTGTGTAAAAGCCCTCCAACCGTGTCGTTAAGTCTTTGATAAAGACTAGCCTGGGTTACGCCGAATGTTGGTGCCGATTTGAATTCACCGTGACTGTAAGTTGGCAATGTCCTCCTCCTGAAAAAAAGGTAATTTTTTCTACATCTACTGTGCTCTGCCACAAATGTATGTGTGTGTGGGGGGGGGGGGGGGGAGAAGAAAACTGGGTGCCCCCTAAACCCCAAAATCTGCCCCTGAAAGAAGAGACATTCTGGAACTCTGTTACTTCCTGCTCTACCTTTTAAGCCCTACTCCCAGTTCAAATATCTATTTTAGTACTTTCTATTTCTAGAGTTCTTCAAAATCTCTGTCAAGTTGGTGACAAGGTTAAGATTTTTTATCATCTGCGTGAAGCTTCATATTTCCAGAAATGTATATCATCTCCTGAAAGAATCAAGTTAATCCACCACTCAACTAGCCTTAATCTATTTTCGTGTCCACTGTCCTCATTCTCCCCATTACCTGTTCCAACATTTTCACTGCATTTGCTGACATTCGAGAACGTAGCCAAACAGGCTTCGGTTATAGTACATAATTGGGAAAAAGATAAAATAACGCACGACAATCAAAATATCTGATTTCATTTCATTGCTAGCCGTGAAACATGTAAAATATACTTAAGATTCCTGGGTCTGGATTACAAATCTGTTGGGAATATTGGGAAGGTGAGTATGAAAAAAAACATGTACAGTGAGATGACGTGTGCACAAATCCATAAAAAATGAATATTGAAGAAGTATTGGTAACTAAAGTGCGACCCAGATATCTTTCTAGCTCGCTTTCTTAAGTCTCTCGTTCGAGAGAAGAAAACAAGGGTGGAATACGAAAGTAACATAAAACCACCAATAATAAGGTACAGGTAAGAAATACCTTAAAGGTGACTCGGAGATTTCGAAATATAATTTGGTGTGTAGTTATGTAAAAATAGTCATCCATAATAAGATAGCTACCTAAAATGTTTAATTCCAAAGTTTGGATGAATCAGATTTTTCGTTATCAGGCAGTGAACATTATGCAACAGGGTAACCAGTGACATAGGATATCGGGTATAACAAAAATTCTGGATCCGGAATTTTGTAAACAAAGTTGTGATTTTCGAGATGAAGGACATCGATTGGAACTTAGTTTGTTTCACACAGGGATTAGTAGATGGACAAGCACTATGGTATGCAAAAACGTGATTTGTTTGACAAATTGAGTGCGCTCGTCGCGGAAAATCTCATAAGTCAGCCATTTAAGTACAAACAGGGTAGAGGTATATAAAAAAATATGCAGAACAAACAAAAAGGAATCGTGTAGAAGAAATACCATGCCAAGCAAACAAGAAACAAGGCAGATGATGCACAGATATAATGTCAGTTTAACACAGGGCAGAATTTACAAAAATAGTGAAAAACAAAATGGGAAACACGTAGAAATCACATACTAAACAAACAATTAATATTGGCAGATGAGTACAGAAATACGCATCAGTACAAAGAGGGTAGGGATATACAAAAGAGCAGAACAAAAGGGAACCAGGTAGAAATCGCATAACTAAACAACCATAATGTGCAGATGATGTACAGAAAATCATCAGTCAATAGGGTAGGGATATACACAAAATAAGCGGAACAAATCACACTGCACACACAAGGTGTTGATTATACTAAAATACAAAGGACAGTGGGCGGGATATATGTATTGATAATCAATGATCTAGATGGCGTTCGTGAAAATAACCCAGCTTGAGCGCTTTACTTGGTTAATCAGGTCGCGCGGGCCTCAGCCCGCGAGACCGATGGTTTAACCCAATTTCAAGCGCGAAACTTGTTATTTTTACGAACTAAGCCAGCATAGCACATTATTTATAGCCCTACACTTAGAGTAATACTATAAAATAACATTTTAAAACAATATTTTTGGTTAAAACATTGTCTAGCATTATATTATAACGAAATAATTTGTCCGCAATTTAAATTCACATATTTTCAAACACGGTCCTTGTCACCGTCTATTGACGATCGTTACCCAAATTCCAAATGGGTTGGATTGATTGAGGCTCTGGCCATTACCCTACGCGTGACTAAAGCTATTAAGTATTAAAGCTATAACTTGCCAATCGGTAATTGATTTAGTGGCTTTTTCAAATACGAAGCCAATATATCCTGTAATTTAAGTTTATCCTTTTAAGTAAAATTGAATGAAAAAATCACAAGCCTATCGGAATACAGACTATTATAACCCTATTCAATCCTTGAACATATTGATTAATTTCGTGCAGAAATTCATAAAGGTTATCATGGTTTTTTACCACTTTATTTTAGCCACTTTTGTGCAATTGCCATAGGGTTAAGATTAAGAAAACAAAATAAACCAATCTTGATCTGGTGAACCGTCCACTGTTATATACGTATATTGCCTAATTATGTACGTATCTTTAATGTTTATGGTGTGATGTCGACAATTTGTGGAAGCAGCATTGATTTCAAATGTAAATGACGGCGTCGTATGGGGAGCTTCTGCAACTTTATCCCAAGAGTTGAAGCGGACTTTACTGTTTTTTTTGGGGGTGTGGGTACCCTCTATATTAACCCAGTGTTGGTCAAATCTAAAATGTTCATTGAGTGTTTTTTGTTATTGTTTTAATTTTTGTCTTTTTGCAATTACCCTAAAGGAATTGCAGTTCTGCATACCAGTTTAAATGACAGTATGAAAAAATCAAGATCTGGAATTATATCATAATTTGCTGTCTTGTAAAAAATAATAAATTGTGTCAATGGTTCATTTATTAGAAAATGTTTGATGTAAAGAGCAATCAAATTTTTAAAGTTTATTTACAGTCATACCGCTCAATGTTTTCTACAAACAATACATAGTTGCATATTTTTGACACCATAGAATTTGTAATCTAAGTGTTGCCATCAGTATATATACTATCGCAGCCGCTGTATATAATTGTCAGGAAATTTTTTTCAGAACCATACCGTGACATTACCGTGACCCACGTGTTTAGTTGTGACCCCGTTCCGAGTGTGATGTTATTAAAATACAAGCTCTAGAGCTGTTTTTAAAAATAACGCCCGGTAGCCTTCTCGACACCGATTCGTAGTAGATACGCAGCGGGAAAACATAGATAACCAAAGACGCTAGCACGAGAAGTGTATACCCTACATCAAGGGACATCTAGAGATAGGCATTACATTGTTGATCAAATAAAACAAGGCAGAGATATTTGAACACGGTATGCAACAAAAATGATCCTAATGCTGAAAACTGGGGAAGAAGTGAGAAGTCTCACAATAGTCATGTCCACATACTGAGGCCGACACCTCAGAGTTGCAAAACTCTGGAGTGGTTTATCGGTTTTTGTGACTGTGTGGTCCCACATTGAGGTTTTAAACTCTGAGTGTTTCTCGATGGGGTATAGCATGGGTTTTATGCCCTAAAAACCTTGGGTTAAACTCGAACTCCGATAATTGTTTTTTGGGAATGCCATGTGGACTGCTTTGGGGGATAGTGAGAGGGGATGAAGGTCATCTGTTGTTAAAAGATTCCTTTGTTTTGTAGTACATGTGGAAATGTATTTTTGTGAAAATTTCATATACAATCTTGCAACCACAGGTTTTGTCCTAAAGCAAAATTGTATGAGTATCCAAAAATCGATGGGTGTGCATTTTTTTAAAATGGTGTGTCTTGGATGTATTCTAGGGGCAAGGTTGATATTACAGGGGTCAAATAGAAAAGGGGCAAAATTGTTTTAAAGTATACCATCATGTTCAAACCTTTCAAGGATTACAGAAAGTATAGTTTGCCGCTACCTGAGGGTATAGTACAAGAGTTACAGGGTAAAACGGGTTCAGGTCACACTGGGGGTAAATTTCAGATTCAGCAGTTTTTTATTAAAAATGGTGCCAAATTGTTTTGTCTACTGTACAGAAGCCAAAAATATATGGTGTCGCGTTGTCAATGAACGTTTTGATGCATAATTTAATAAGAGGGCAAAATATGCCGTGGTCCCTGGTCTAATGGAGACCACCTATTCAAAGCTTTGGAAAGTCTCACTTTGAAAGTGAAACACAGACCTATCATACATTTTCTGATTTGTATGACCCCATGACTCTTTAGAACCAGTTTTTCCAACAAAATCGGACCATTCTATAATAATGACCTTGGAACTTTCTTGAGCCTATTGATGTACTAAAACAATAGGTCGTAAATTGGCAACTATACCTTTTTAGAACCTTATGAATCAATCGAACATATTGGTTATAGATTTTAAAACATTTAAACACTTTTATGTTTTTACCCCTGTACAACATTTCCCCTTAATAACACACTCAAGAACCATTTAAAAAATGACCCCTTGATTTCAGATCTCCATGAAATTCTTTCTTGGAAAAACAGTGTGTCAAAAATTGTATACGAAAAAAACTAAACCAAAACTTAATTACATTTCCCCATGTATTATTGATATAAGGCTTGTGTTAGAAGCCACGGCCTCCAGTGATGTTGACTTCGGTCTACTCTCTGATGAGGAGGGGAGAATGGTCCAGGGGCATTATTTCAGAAGTTTCGGCCATTGTATGGACACACTTGGAGTGAAAATAAAGTAATTGGAGTTTCATGACCGTCAGAACTGCATGACTAATGTTCTTAGAAGACCTGTCTAATTAGACACTCTAAGCAGACTGTGGGAATTTATTCAATTTCTCTTGGTTCCTACCCTTTCTCCAATTCGCAATCTAGACGGGGCATTACACACTGCGTATTGATGTTATTTTGAGGTTGATGCGGTTGCGTCATACCGTGTTTTTCTCCATTCGTCCATACCTGTCAATGTTGCATCTTTTCATATGTTTTTCGTGTTCAATGGGTTGTTCATTTTTTTTCACTGGATGGGCAGTCCTCTCTGGCTGTATTTTGAACCATAAGGATTGTGAAATTAGGTTGAAAATTACCTTGAATAAAGGTACGGATGAGAGTGAGAATAAAGGTAACCAGTATTCTCTCTACGATGAAATGAAATCAATGATACCTTCTTTTTTGCATGGAAGAACTTGGATGGTATCACATTGGTTTCAATTCCTCATAGAGAGAATATACGAGTACCAGTTCCAAAAATCAAAAATTTACAATTGAAATCTGTGGAAATCAACTTGTAAAATAAACACTTGAAATGAACCCTGCACCCATGGCCTCGTATGAATTGACCGATTGACTTCATACATGGTACAAAGATAGCACTTGTTCAAAAGAGGCATACAAAATTAAGAATACATCTGTAATACAAGGATATTAAAACATGATTGGAAAGGTGAGATGAATGAGCATCATATCAAACATTTTGATAAAAAGATGGCTTCTCACAGGAGAAGCACAGAGATAAAGGACAGAGAAATGATAAAGACAAGTGCAAGATCGAGCAATAGTAGACTTCAAAATAAGTGAGACCTCAGAAAGTTTTAGGTCTGTCCATTCACCGTGAAAGGTAGGAGAAATTATTTTAATGGCCACAAGTAAAAAAAATTATGGTTCTTACCTAGTAAATAAATGTTGACCTAAAATACATTATATCACATCTAAGATAGCTTGGATGTTTCAATTGAAGTATCAGGATGAAAACACCAGCAATTATTTCATTATTGTTGTTAGTTGAACATAACTTACCTTTTACATTGCAAAGTATCATCCTTATCAAAGCCTTGGAGAAATAATGCATTCTTATATCAATGCAAACATAACACAACTAAGTTTTTATTTGGTCATCAAAAAATGGGCCAATCTTCTTTAAGATTAGCGCAAAGCAGATTTGACATCCCGACCAACCATGGCATAAGTCCTATCATTAACAGATCATTGTAGAACTGAATGCATCAGTTTCAGTAACCCGATTCTGCAGAGTAACTTTGTACCATGGATACAATATGTTTTGTAATGGCAACAAAGGCCTAGTCGCCGCATGGCCGGGGATTGAACCCCATATCAATATCACACCTGTGGAAATATGCAAGAGGTCTCACTTAATTTGAAATCTACCATAAGAGAGAGGGAGTAATGTGAAGAGAGAGTAAGAGAGAGAGAGAGCGAGCGAGCGTGCGTGCGTGTGTATGTGTGTGTGTGTGTTTGCAGGTAGACACACAGACAGTGACAAAGAGAGAGCGAGTATGGGACTAAAAGAGAGAGAAAAAAAGGAAAAAGAATACAGAATATTAAGAAGTAAAGGGAAGAGAGCTCAAATGTAGGTTAACTGCACAATTTACCCCACCATAGATACTTAAGAAGTGCATAATTCATTGTAGTATTTTCCCTCAAATCAACGTGTTTAAATTCAATCCATTTCCTAATCTAAATTTCATAAATGCCTTGGTAATGTAGGTCTTCGCACAAATCAGTGAAATGGAGAACAAGATATAACAGCCTGACCTCATTTTCGGGATGATGATGGCACAGGTTTTGTTCTGTCGGGAAGTGCAGCGACATGGGAACCTCGCGATGCTATTTCGGCAATCCAAATTTCATTAAAAAATGACGGTGTATTTTGCATCTACAGTACCTAATCTCCAAGATATAGAGCGAAAGAATAAGGTGTTGCAACCTAACCTCATTTGTATTTGCATTATCGGTGGTTGAAGAAATAGCCCGTGGGAAGAGTGTGATGCTATTATTTTTTTTTTACTGTAACTCAACTCAAATCACATGTGCCCCTGCTGAGCCCGACAAAGACTTCCTGTAAAGGTTGGACTTGCGTCTCCTGCACGTAAAAAAAAAAATGGCACACTTGCCCGACCAGTTTTGCCTTTTTTCCAGCTCTGCTACAGATCTTCAGACTGCTTTGTGTAATGTTTTGTAGCACTAGTAGGATTATGTGAATAAATCCTGTGTGAGAGAGTTTCAGACTTCACATGTCTGCCTATAATTCTTAACACTTTGAATTTGAATTTGTATCCTGGATTTGTATATGAAATTGTTTCATTCAGCTATCTATTTTCTTGAACAATTGACATGGATTGAAAAAGCTCAGTTAAAAAAACAGGACCATGTGTTTGTTGTTGCCAAAAGTATAAAATTGTGATCATATATTCATGGACATGTGGATATACATTCAAACTTCAAGTATTCCATTCATTTTGTTTTCTGATGGAGACTTCTACATAACCAAAATATCTCTCACACAATATCCAAACCTTACAGAGTATTCTCTTACACAGATTTCATTAGAAATACTTCTTGAGTATGGACCTTTCTGCACCCCCCCCCCCCCCCCACATTTGAGCTGATTGCCAATTTCACTCCCAAACTTTTCCATCAAAATCAAGATTTTCACAATGAAACTAAGATGATGAAACACAACATCAAAATCATCTCAACAAAATTGTATTTTATTATTCAAAAAGAACTCAGAAATTTCTTCGAAGAGCACCCTGTGTTAAAGACACTATCAGTGATTTGCTAAATCAGCAAATCGAAAAAATCATCAAAAATCAGATTTTAGCATGTACGTAACAAGTACAGGTATCCTAACATACCCTGCAAATGATAAGACCAGAAGCAACCTAATAAGGAGAGAATCGGAGATTTTAGTCATTACTGTCCGAACGGACACTTACTACAACACATAATTGAATGGAGAATCGTATCTTGGAACACTGCCGTTTTCTTCCTTTTCTTTCAATTCTACAGCTGGAAAAGGTAACTTATGAGAATTCTACAGCCTTATCCTTCACTTTGAAGCTATTCCTGCAAATTTCAAATATTTTTCAAATCACTGATAGTGTCTTTAACAGTAATCCAGGGCTTTTAAAGGCTGACTCAGAGATTTCCCAAGGAGGGTGCCCTAAATTGTCAAACAAGTCATGTTTTTTTTCATACACAATGCTTGTCCATATACTAATCACTGTGTGAAATAGTGATGCTCAAATCAGTTCTTCATATAGAACATACCACAACTTTGTTATAAAATTCCAGATCCAGATTTTTTGTTATACAGTTATCTAGCACTGTTATACTACATATACATGTTTACTGCATGAAAACAAAAAATCTGATTCATCTCAAACTTTGGAATTGAGCATTTTAGGTAACTATCTTTAGTTACTAATTTTAATAAATAAAATTATATTTCAAAATCTATGAGTCGGCCTTTAACCATTACCAGAACATACCATATTAGTTATCCTGCCACCTTACTTGGCATATTCACCAGCAGCATATTCCTGCTTGCCACAAGTACTGACTGCAACCTTGGAGCTTATTGAATGAAACAGTCAAAGGAAAGGCATTGATGGCAGTGCAATGCCACAAATAGTTCGTAATTAAAGGTGCATTTCGTGATTCCAACAACTTCTGTTTTATTCATTGATCACTAGATATACTTGAGAAAAGCTTATTCTCAAAATTTGAGCTGATCCCGATCTTGCAGTTTTGTGTTATGAGCAATTGATCGTTTCCCACGGTCCCATAGGCTAATGTGCTGTAATTTCTGTCAGTTTACGGACATAAAATACAAAATTGCGATTTCATTACAGATGCGACCGAATTTGCACGTAAGATTGGGGACACGTGGATTACTAAGGCTAAACGGTTCAGATGATTTCAACATTTTTTATTAGGTAAGTCGGGGGGACGAGGCTGTGGATCACGAAATGCCCCTTTAAACTTTAGATGGTAATGCTAGCACAAACTAGTTACCACCAAAAATGTTTCAATGTCAACTATTTGTAACAATGACTTAGGCCTGTACTTGTGGTTGTGACAATGTGTGTTATTCTTTTTGGGGTTGTAAATTTCATTTGCACCTCTGTACCAATTTTGCAAACCTATTTGAAGTATTTATCCCTTGGTGCAATTCAGAATTTCAAAATTGGTTTACAGAAGAGAAAAAAAAAGCCCCGAGTAAGCTACAAGAAAGACGTGTCTATTCAACCTCGATAACACGTACACTGCAGACCTTAACAATAGTATGTACACATGTATTATTAGTTTATACTGCCGTTTTCTTATTCCGATGTTAGAACCTTGCTGATATGCCAATCCTACCTCAGGGTCGTGCTTTCTTTTGATTAAACATAACCACTTCTAGGCTTTGTTGTGTATTGTTTCTTCGACGCCTGCAGCATCTTCCTTGATGAGCTTTTTTGGGCTCTCTGAATCTCAAACAGAAAGTTGACGGAAGCAGTGGGCTTCTTATGGTGTGTATAAAAAACAGCTGATCTGTTCATGTCGGTCCCTTGCAGCGCCATTTGGTGCAATGACCCCATACATGTTTGATGAGACAGAAGCGCCAACAGCAAAGTACGCTCAAACATTTATGTACACGGCTGAAAACTATATCCCGGATACCCGTGTGATAGGTGTCATAATAAAGAGCACATAGAGTGAATTATTAAATGTTTAGATATTCCCAATTGTTTTTAAAAGAAGGGGCTAGTGACGAGATGTGTGTGAGAGAAGTACAACACCATGTCGTATGGAGATTTTTTTATTTGCTCAAATGAATGCCAAGAGCAAAATAAATAGGATGATAAAAAAATTTAGGGCTTTTCACTTTGAGCTGGTGATTGACCAGATTGTGATCGATCACACTTTTTTGAAGGCTGATTCAGTTGTTTTACGGCAATAATAGGAAGTGTGAATGGCTGACCTCTTCTGGCGTTCACACGTGAATTTTCAAGGTCGCATGAGTTTGACGTGTTGCTGGGAAGTGTTAGCTATTACGCGTGATGTGATCAGGCAAGTGAATTTGAAGTCACTTTAGTTAATTTTAAAAATATTTGTTTACTACATTTAATCTTCTTTTATTTTTGGTTTGTTCCTAAACATAGCTGAAAGTATCATAAACTTGGGAAACATTCATTCAAATCTGAATGGATTTTCATAAAAATGTGGTCGCTGAAATGAGAATTTTAATGAAATTAAAAATGAAATTTGATTCTTTGTGACATCAAATTCATATGGTTAAAAAATAAATTTGCTCTAAAAATTATTTTCAATTTTAACTAATGGTTTGATTTTATCAACCTAAAAGATTCTCAAGGTCAAGTATGCCATAGTGAATACATCATTTACCCCCAGCACTAATCTTTTTTTCAAACAGCATCTGTGATTGGCTAATTACATCATATATTCATTTGAATACCCAATTGAAATGCAGCTTACAAATATTTACAGCTCTAGCCCCCTTTCCATCATTCTTACCATGTTACGATTGGTCACAGTGGAACTCGCATGATTTTTATCAGCCAATCAACGGTTAGTACTCATGGGGTTATTTTGTCATGTGAATGCAAGAAGCTGGAAGTGCAGTGCACCCATGTCACCAGTGGCAGCACCACGGGGGCATGGGGGGCTTTTTCCCCAGAATTTTTTCTCCCTTGCCCCCCCTAGTTTGCCCCCCCCCCCCCCCCGGCCGAGAAAAATGAGGGATTTTTGCAAAATTCGGCAATTTGGGCCAAAAATCACCAAATTTGGGAAAAATCAGCGATTTTGGGCCCAAAAATGGTTACAAAATCTCAAAATTCACAGTTTTAAAAAAATCCCCCCCCCCAAATTTCACTTTGCCCCCCCCCCCCCCCCGTTTGTCCCCCCAGAAAAAGAGGTCTGGTGCGCCACTGCATGTTCCAATGAAGAGCCACTGACCAAAAACTTTGCATAATTGTATATTTGATGGGAATTTTCTGACAATTTAATCTTCAGGATTAAAGAATGTTTTCAATTTGCGTAAAATGCATTAAATCACTTACTATGCGGGATGTGCGACGCTGTGTAGTAAGTGCGGGCATCAACGCTTCGCGTTGGAGAAGACATTTCAGTGGATTAAGCCCGATGTATACTCCACTATCGCTTCATCGCGCGATGCTGCGATGAAATTTTACATCGCAATACGCGCGCTAAAGTATGTATCTCGAGCGACAAAATGTCTCATCTCGAGGAAGTTGTTGCTGTATTATTTTATTTGGACAAACTATGTGGCCAGTGACAATTTTCATAACAATTTAGAGAATTAGCTACATACCATGCGTATTGTGACGATATAGCTCTGGATTTCCGAATGAGATCTAGCAAACGAGAATTTGAAATGGACTATTGTCATTGTTTACCATTTAAGTTTCGCACATCTTCCAGGATGTCTTTGCATGACTTATCATTGTTAAAGGCCCAGTTTGATGATGTACCAGTTAGTCTATCTGCATTACATGGGGTTGGCCATACATGCAACATGTGGATGTGGAGCTCAGAATAGAATCAAGTGGGGCGTTAAACAAACTATTTTGCACTAACCGCCAAAACATTCTTTACGATATCCTTAAAATAATCATGCCTCATATAGGATCATACTATTTTTTCGCACTACATCCATAGCTTTTAATAATTGGTCAAAAAGTGTACTTTATTGGATGAGTACTGTTGTTGATTATTGGGCTGATAGGGAGATTTTTAAGAGCAGGTTCAGCTTGGTTTCATGAGGTAATCGCCCGACCTTGGATCCTAAAACAGCCAATCAGAGAATTTTCGCGGCTGCGATATCGCCGAGAGTTGAACAAAATTAAAACTCTCGCGAAGCACCAAAAATCCCATCGGCACGATAGAAATTCTTTCGCTGAGGCAATAAAAAATCAGGGTCAAATTTCTTCGCAGCCGCGATATCGCGGGCGCGAAGTGGAGTATACATCGGGCTTTAGGCTTGGAACAATCCCTAAAGGTGATATACGACCCAAACAAATCTTCAACATCCAAATAAGTGAGCATGTGTAATTACACCTTGATAATGTCGAGAAATCGTACAAAAAAGGGCCAATTGCACAAGCTTCCTCTTTCAGCATGATTACTTTTTTCCAGAGGCAATTATGACAGAAGTTTATTTATTGCTGCCTTTTTGAAAGTTAACATTATGGAGGAAAACATTGATATATGTTTACTCACATTTGTTCATTTCCTCTTACTACTGAGATGATTTCCTTCCTGAATTTAAAGTGACAGGAGGAGATTTTGGTGAAAATACAAATTTCTCTCAAATTGCACTGGATCGATTGTAAACCAGCTACCAAGAATGTTGCAAAGGTTTTAGTGGACAATCAAGTACGAGAGAAAATCGCAAACCTTGTTTTGAACTTGCCGCCTGGTATTCTAATCGTCCATATAGGAAACCATGCCTTGAATTTCTGTCGTGCATGACAGAAAATACTAAATCATCTTAATAAGGATGGCGTATTTGGCTTATTCACTTCATTTGTGTTCTAATACACTGGTAATCATTCCGAATATGCAGAAAACCTGGGTTCGAAAAAAATGAGGGTACTTCTTTCTGGAAATGTCCTCATGTCTCTTTTAAGTGAGAGGAGATTTTTTTGAAGTTACAAATTTCTCTCAAATTGTACTGGATCGGTCATAGACCACCTACCCAGAACATTTCAAAAGTTTATTGGACAAACAAGTACAAAAGAAAAATGTAAATCTTGTTTTGAACTTGCTTGTTATCGTAATCATCCTTATAGAAAACCATGCTTTGATTTTCTGTTGTGCACGACAGAAAATACTAAATCATCATTTTACTACATAAAGACTTCAGGTGTAATCTAATACATTGGAAAGTATTCTAAGTATAAACAAAAAACATGAGTTAAAAAAAAAATTGGGCGCTTCTTTCTGGAAATGTGTGTTCACAAAGACCAAATTTTGTATGGATGTACAGACAGTATATACCTCATGTGGCCATTCATAAGCATTGTGGGAATCCTCCTTTTTGTGGAGACCTGCCAGCGGAAAAAGAACTGTTGCCACAAAGTTATTTTTGGCACAACACTAAATCACCATGCATTTCATGTAATGGTCTTACTTCAGGTAAAAAACACAGCTAATTTCAAGATGTTTTGGGTCCTGTATGAGTTTCTAATGATCTGTAGTTCCATATTGTGCTTAAATAAAAAGTAAATATGTTTTAAACACATTGGATAAGATGAAATTTCGATTTTCACGAAGAACGTAGGCCCTCAGTGTATGAAGAATGCATAAATTAGTTTGCAGTCTTGAAAACGAGTGGAAACTGGTAAGGACATTGCAAAAAAGAATTGGAAGACCCCACATACATTAAAACATGTTAAAGTTTCATCGATTTGCAATCCATTGATATATAATTTGTATACAAAATATTGTTGTTTCAATTCGAAATTGTGCTTTCAAAACGGGTATGTTTATGTGCATTTCTGGGGTAGTTATTTACTGGTGTGCACCCTTTGAATTTTGCTTCAAACCAATTCAAATTTGGCACCCGGTTACCAAGTTATAAGCAATTTTGTCAATAGCTGAACAGTACTAGAATCTGTGCATTCACTTTGCCACTATCTCAATATAAATATTTCCTTTTATCAGGTCATATATGCATATTAAGTAGCTTGCTCATTTTCATATTTCAAGAGTATTTCCTTGTAAATGATAAAGGATAGCTGTATTCACACAGCCAAGTTGTGATCAATACCAATGCAGCTGATGACCAATCATCCCCTTTAATACACTCCAAATAACTTAATAAGATCTGCTGACGTTTAAAACAAAAGTGAATTTCTCTTCCAAAGTGACAGTTTCTGGCTCAGTGAGAAAAAAGCCCTATTATATGTAAGACACAGCCTTAATCTCAAGACACTTATCTAGTGTCTATGCCTGAAACTAATTGGTCTGGGTGCGTGTTAACGTGTCACTCAGCAAAAAACTCATCCCTGCAAATTGGATTGAATCTTTTATGTAATGGCTGTATTTATGTTTGTAAAGAAGAGAGAGTGCAACAAAAAATCCAAGGAGGATTTTTGTTTTAGGGCAGAATTGTTCTATCAGGTGATTAGAAGGTAGAATAGGAATTTCCTGATCGTGGCCCTCATGCCATTAAAAAATTCCGGGCTTACCAATGTACCTTCATTTCATATGAGGACGCATTCAGGTCCTTAAAAAAGTCCAATCCCCATCAACTGAAATGAGGTCGCCTTAATTTTCTGTTTATTTGAGTCATGACTGTAATAAAGGAATTGTCAGTTGAGAAGTTGCTTCCTACAGGTTTGCTATGTAAAAGAAGCATTTTTGAAACATGTTTGCAGAAGGGTTTAACTGAAAGAAACAGTATAAAATAAAACGGGCCCTCCTTTTTTAGGCAATGTAGCCACTGCAGTTGGACCTGGTAAAATATGGATATTTTTCACCATATTTAATAAAAAAATAAAAAAGCCTCGATCTTCTTTTTTGGTCGCATGCTTAAGGCAGAAGGCAATAGGGAGACTTTGTCCACTGTTGTCTGTGTTGATGTCTCTTGTTGCTTGTTGTGAGGTCTGTTGTCGTGAGAATAGAAAGGGTTAGTTAACTGTGCTTGGAATATCACATACTTTGATGGACTTAAACCAAACTGGGTCACAGGTGTAACATGACATCCTCCATTTGTTGAGTAACAAGGTCAATACCAAGATCAACGTTCACATGAGGTCAAGTTGTAAGATATGCTGACAGTACAAATTAACCTCATTAAAAAGTTGAAAGTTCATTTGGAACCAAAACTTGAGTCATAGGTTGCAACATTGGATCACTCATTTGTGGCTGCGGTGTTAACACCTCCTATGTACACCAAGGCAGAATTTTATAAACCTGCCACATGTTTTGATCGCGATCTCAATCACTTGAGCACAGGTTAAGTGTTTAAAGGTCACATGCCAAGGTCAAAGGTTATATGAGGCCTACTTTACAACCGCCGACAGCAGGCAACACATGCAGTCCAAAAAAAAATATTGTTGTTTCAACATTCGAAATTGGCTTTCAAAACGGGTATGTTTATCTTTGCTCTGGGGGTAGTTATTTACTGGTGTGCCACCTTTGAATTTTGCTTCAAACCCAATTCAAATTTGGCACCAGGGTGGTGTTACCAAGTTATAAGCAATTTCTCAATAGCTGAACAGTACTACCAATCTGTGCATTCACTGTGACACTATCTCATATAATTATGTCCTTTATCAGGTCATATATGCATAGTAAGTAGCTTGCTCATTGTCAGATTTCAAGAGTATTTCTTTGTTAAATGATAAAGGAAGCTGTATTAACACAGCCAAGTTGTGATCAATACCAATGCAGCTGATGACCACTCATCCCCGGTAAATACACTCAAAATTAATTTAATAAGTATATGCTGAAGTTTAAAAACAAAAAAAGTGAATTTCTCTTCCAAATTTTTTTTTTTTTCTGACAGTTTCTGGCTCAGTGTGAAAGCCCTATTAATAGGTAAGACAAGACTTAATCTCAAGACACTATCCTAGTGTCTATGCCTGAAACTAATTGGTCTGGGTGCGTGTTAACGTGTACTCAGCAAAAACTCATCCCTGCAAATTGGATTGAATCTTTTATTTGGTTTAAAGGGCGGTATTTTTGTATATTTTTTTAAAGAGGAGAGTGCTCAACAAAAATCTCCAAAGGAGGATGTTTAGGGCAAGAATGTTTTCTAGCAGTAGAATTAAGGAATGTTCCTGATCGGGGCCCTCCTTCCATTAAAAAATTCAGGGGGCTCTAACAATTTACCTTTCATTTCACTTAAGGAGACGCATCAGGTCCCCTAAAAAAGGTCCAATCCTCCATCAACTGAAATTGAGGTCGCTTCAATTTTCTTGTTTTTTCAGTCATGACTGTAATAAAATAATTTTCAGTGGAGATGTGTCCTACAGGTTTGCTAAGTAAAAGAAGCATTTTGAAATTGTTTGCAGAAGGGTTGAACGACAGAAAGTATAAAATAAAAAGGGCCTCCTTTTTAGGCAATGAGCCACTGCAGTGTACTTTGTAAAAATATGGATATTTTCACCATGTTCATATAAAAATAAAAAGCCTCTTTCTTTCTTTTGTGTCGCTGCCTTAAGGCAGAAGGCACATAGGATGACTTTGTACAATGTTGGCTGGTTGTTGATGCCTCTTGTGTTGTTGTTGTTGCGGTCTGTTGTGTGGAAAAAGGTTTAACATTTGACTGTAATACCACATAACTTGTATGGAATTAAGCCAAACTTGGGTCCAGGTTGTAAAATGACATCCTCCATTTGTTGATGTCAATGTAACATACAAGATCAAAGGTCACATGAGAGTCAAGTTGTAAGATATGATGAAAATGTAAAATTAAGCTCAATTCAAAGTTGAAGTTCATTGGAACCAAACTTGAGTCATAGGTGCAAACATTTGATCACTAATGTGGTCTTGCGGTTTAAAGGTTCACAGCCAAGTCAAAAGTTATCTGGAGGCCTACATTTACAAACCGCTACAGGCAGGCAAACACATGCAGTTCCAAGGACCAATGGATTTTTTAAAAACCTTTTTAAAAAAATTTTGTTTTTTACTTAGCTTAAGATCTCTGGCCCCGTACATTTTATCTCCAGCCACAGGGGAAGCCCAACATCTCCCTGTAAACGCATAGTAAACAGTGAGCATTTGTGTGTGAATGCAACTCAACAGAGACTAGGATTAACTGGGCACTTGATTCTACACAAGAGATAACTGGTCCCTTGCAGCGCCGTTTGGTGCAATGACCCTAAGAGTTTGATGAGACAGAAGCGCCAACGGCAAAGTACGCTTAATACATATATCTACATGGCTGAAAAACTATCGTTCTATCCTGGAAAGAAGAAGGGGCCCCCCATGCTGATTGCATGGTTTTGTAATGAACACATAAGCAATATTAAAATGTTTAAATGACAAATTGTTTAGTGAAGAATGGTTCTAGTGATGTGGCGAGTCCCCCCACCCCTACCGTGCGGACACCATAGGATTGTAAAGATCTGTTACAAGTTGCGTAGTTTTTCAAAGATTGTTACATATTAGTTGTGGAGATTTGAATATAAAAATAGAGCTGCAAAATGTACTCTAAGAAAAAAATAATATTGCTAAACATGTGTATTCAGATGCTTTAATGTAGAGAATAAAGGTATGATTTGGGAACCAGCTACTCTCTTTACGACGATTGAACCCAAGGCGATACCAATTATTTTTTTTTTTAGTGGAAGAACGAGGCCGGAGGCCGAGTCTTCCACGCAAAAATATGGTGTCGCGCGGTTCAATTCGTCGTTAAAGAGAGTACCGGTTCCAAAATCATACGCTTTTCTTCTCATTTAAACAGTTTCTTATCATTGTAATGTCATCTTTAACCAATTCGCCGAGGCTTTACGGCTTAAATACAAACAATACAGGATTGCCACCACCCAGGCTGAACAACAACGAACAACCCGTTGAACGCATATGAACATACGCAACGAGATGCAAAGTTGGCAGGCGCGAGCGAACGTAGCAAAACGCGTATGACGCGAGCGCCTTAAACCTCAACGAACTTCAATTACGCAGCGGTACTAAACTGGGTTCAATAAACGAATTGAACCCGGGCATCAGCCAATGGAAATGCTTGACATTTCACAGCTGTTTAAGAATTTATATAATGATGTGATATTATTAGGTACACATGGTTGAATTTATTAATGTCTAAATATGCCCACTGTGTTTTCATCAAGAGAGGTGGGTGACTGGGAAATCATTATCGCCTCACCCATTTAGTCATTGTGATGGGGTATGTTATTTACCAGTGTATTGCCAAAAGCAAACAATGGTAAAATATCTGTAGCAGATACCAATATATTTCATGTTAATATGGTATAATATACAACCAAATCCAAAACTGGTAAAAGGTTCTTGTATTTTTTTGTTTCACTGGTTTTTTTTATTATGACTTGTCATGGCGGATTTCAAGACGTTTCCAGCTGAGTACTGGAATATTCAATAATCATCTTTGCTTTTGAAATTATTGCTGCCAGTGAATTTACACCCTACAACATCTGAGTCTCAGCCAATGATGAAAGCGGGGAACCACGAGCACAAAAAATATTTCAGTGTCGCGAAAACATCATTAAACCCAACTGGGGCCGCTTCCCCAAACTCGTGCGTAACTCATGCGTATGTATATAATCATGCGTAGTCCTAAATAACAGGCCTGTTCATCCCGTTTGAAACAGTATCGGGCATTGGTCCCACTCAGGCATGCCATAGTATGCAATGTAGGTTTTACGAATTTGAGTTTCGGGAAACGGACCCTGGTGAACAAGTAAAGGCAAAAAGGGCATGGTGAAAAAACTTTTTCCCTCAAATCTTTTATGCCTTCTGTGAAAAAATCAAAAACAAGTCTATATGTTAGTTGAGCATACACAGTATTAGTAATGTGTAATATAATGTAATTCATTAATTGGAAGAATGAGTGTTGCAACAAGATTTAGGGAAAAAAATCCTTCCAAGAATTATGAATTAATGCTAGCCAGGGAGGGTCGTTATGTATATGCCGGGAGAGCTTTTATGGAATCCTTTGTTGATTGAGGGGGAACCGAAATTTGTCATCAATGAGATTGGGGAACTTGGACTTTTAATAGAGACTGCCATAAAAATAAGTAAAATTGTAAAATTTTTGACAGAAGCAAAGAGGAAAACACATATCGCGCCCCAATAATAAATCTTGAATACCTACATCTCCCCATGAAAAAATGACCACTCTAAAGAACATAGCTCAATTTACCTGTTTTCTGATCATATTACAGGTGCGTGTTATCCGATGGTCTTTGGGACCAGGCACAAAATAATGAGGGCTAAGGGCAATTAGCCCCCAGTTTTCACCAATAGCCCCCGTGAGAAAGTTTGGCCTATGGTAAATGCCACTACGAGGGCTACTTTTATGGCAAAATTTGACTCAATAGCCCCTGTAGCCCAAATTTTTTGTCCCTTGTTTGGGACCCCCCCCCCCCCCCCCCGATTTACCCGAGTAGTATCGATTTTGATATCAGACTAAAGGCCAATTTTTCTCATTGTCGCCTGAAATTTGAGCCTTCAAATCAATTACATTAAAAAAAAAAAAAAAAAACCCCCGTTTTAGTGGTTAACCATCAATATTAGCACAGTATTGAATGGGCTTTGCAACATACATTTTTGCGTCACCCTCAAACCGCAAGTTTGTTTTCCCACTTACTTTGATGGAGTGTATGTTCAAGTGCCAGGCTCTATTATCAAGTAGAACACAATACACATCATTCGAAAACGAGCACCTTGAACCAGGAAGGTGACAGTATCTGCAATATAGTTTTTTATCCCGCAGACTTGTGTCTAGATAATAGATCAGTCAATACTAATGCCAGTTCGACACTCTATTAGAAATTTGCTCAAATTTGTGTTACTACAGGTGACGTTGATTAAAATATCGGAAGTCCTTGTGACATGATCGACCTTACTGACTCGGCCCATTGAATTTACGGATTTTAAATACCTGGCCTTAGCAACATGTCTTTATTTTGAGTCGAATATTTGTCAGTCATAAGAAAGTTAAGGTTTTTGATACGGTTATAGACTCTATGCAACTTGTTATTTTCTTAGAATTTTTAAGCAGTGAATCGCCATATAAGTCTACTGGACTCATGTTTATAGCGGCCTCTATCCACCAATTCTACACAGAGATTTGTGTAAAACTATATTTTGAAGAAAAAGATGTTTGCCCACAATGGAATTTCTTAACATTTGCACAGATTGCAAAAGTGGAATAGATAATCCAAATCTGGTGTCAAAACTGTGATAATTCTAGTATTAGGTTATTCCTGGTTTTGTCATAATAAAAGACTTTCAAACAGCTGTGATTAGAAAGGTCTTTTGGGGAACATTTTATTCAAGTGAGTCACAATCGCATATGAAATGGAATGGATATGGGTGTTAGGCTTGCGCTTCCAAACCCAGGAGCATTTCAGAGGACTGAAAAAAATAGGATCTTTGGGTGAGAGACAGCCAAATTGCATCAAATAGGGGTTTTCCAAGTGACAATTTGCACAATTTTCCGCAAATGGGGTCTTTGGGTGACAGTGGTAAATTTATTTTGAAATGTGGTTTTGGGTTAATTTTTAAAAAAATATGGGGTCTTTGGGTAACAATACTGAAAAAGGGGTCTTACCAGCTTTACATGTATGTCACTTCCAAGATGGGCCCCCCCCCGGTATTATACTCTTACTTGTCTAGCATGTAAGATTAACACAATTAATTGAAGCATTCCAAGTGAATATCATATAGAAATACTGCCAGTATTTTAAGATTGTAGGCAATATTGATTGAGCTAAGAAAGTACACTGTCCATTCTATCCATTATGTAACTCATTGAAATAGTAAACTTCACAGTGAGCTGTTTACCAATAGTGTACAAGTTGCTTGTTCCTAATATTTTCAGCTCAATGAATACTCCCCAGGAATACTCACTGTTCATACAAGATGGCAGTGCCGAAGACTCTCAAACCAGCCATGTAATTACTTATTTTTCACATGACTGATTGCTAATAAGACCAGAATGGCTAGTTTTTTTTAAATTAGTTCCTGCTATATATATATCTATCTGTGTCTTTGCCTGGAATTCTGTTTACATCGTAAAGCATACTTGGACCAGCCAAGGAAGATTGTTTTATGCCCATGACTTTTTAGAAAGCTCCCACACAATCTGGGAAATCTTAAAGGTGCAACGAGAGGTTTCAAATAACAGGTGTCCCTAAAAATATGAAAATTCTGATTTTGCACTGGTCTAAAGCTTTCTGTCAAAATATCCCCATCTGAAAGGATTAAGCTGAAAACTGTTTCTTTGGTACAAAAATTGCAAATTTCTAATTTCCTATAGGAGCAAATATGAAATCCAGCCTGTTTTCTATTGAAATATACAAATCACCTTTTGTTTTCATTTTAAGTTATTTCTGCAGCCAAATAAAAGGTAGGGAATCTATTGAGTGTCTAATCTATATGAAATCACTACATATCACAGAAAATATAGATGACTTGAAATCTCTCGGTGCACCTTAAAGATAGAGAGTGTGGTCTACTGGTTATGGTTTCCCTTTGATGCACAAGGTCCCTGGTTCAAACCTCCTGCTGGGATTTGATCCAGTACAAAATTCTGGGTTTAATTTGTGTAGGAATTGCTACTGACAACTCTCTGTATAGCTAATTTGGACTCACAGGCAAACCACAAAATTATAGGATTCCCTTCCAAATACTGAACTCTCTAAATGTAAAAACGTTGAAAAAACGAGTGCATCTTAATTCACTCGAAAAAGAGTGTAGACCACTCAAAAATAGTGGCTTGTGTTGGTTAATCCACTCCAAAAAGAGAGAAATCACTGAACTTTCACTCCAAAAAGAGTGAACACCACTCTAAAATGTGTTGTCCTCCATTTAACTCTTTAAAGAGTGGACATTCACTCGTTTTTGAGTGAATATTTAGTAGAACAAGTAAAATAGTGAAATCTGCACTCAAAAAGGAGTGACTTCACTTCAAACGAGTGAATGTCCAACTCTTTAAAGAGTTAAATGAAGGACAACACATTTTAGAGTGGTGTTCACTCTCACTCTTTTCGGAGTGAAAGTTGAGTGATTTCTCTCTTTTTGGAGTGGATTAACCAACACATGCAACTATTTTGAGTGGTTTACACTCTTTTTCAAGTGAATTAAGATTCACTTGTTTTTTCACTCTGTTTACATTTACAGAGAATGTTTTTAAAATAAATAAAATATATTATTTAAAGATATGATACTTTCTAGATTGGGAAAACCCCCATGGAAAATGACAAATTTATCTGAAACTGGCAAAAAAATCTGGAATTGACATTCAAAAATTGAAAATGTCATCTTGTTTCCCGTATTTCTGGCATTATTCCATTACAGGTGGGTCCAGACGTGTGCAGTGGAACGATAAAGCTGTTGTGTTGAGAGGCCGACACGGCAAAATCAAAACAAACAGCGGTAGCCACTATTCAGGCAGCTGAAAATGATTGTTTTGCACTTGCAAATTGACTGAAAATTGTAGATTGTAACAAATAAAACTATTTCAGTTGACATTATGACCATAGTGTGTTACAAAATGCACCTGAAGGATTATCTACTATTCGCACACATTAAAGGCCGACTCAGAGATTTCCCGAGGAAGGCGCCCTCATTTTTCAAACAAATCGTGTTTTTTATATATAAATAATACTTTTAAGAAAAAGGTTTTATATTGTCATGTAAATTTCTAAGCTCAAATCAAAGTTCTTCATATATAAAATCACAACTTTGTTATAAAATTCTGGATCCGTAATTTTTGTTAAACACAGTATCCTATGGCACATAATACTGTACATAAATGTTTACTGCATGAAAAAAAATCCGATTCATCTCAAACTTTGCAATTGAGCATTTTAGGTGACTATCTGTAGTTCTAGTTGACTATTTTTAATTATTACACAAAAAAAGTTATATTTTGAAATCTCTGAATCAGCCTTTAACTCTGTGACACGGTTCGTTTTCATATATTAAAGGTGCTTCTTCCGATTTTTGTCTATCGGGTTCTCTATTTGATTTGAGAGCCTGACACCTGGACACACCGACCAGCAAGTACCGTGGGAAACAAACTTGCGGTTTTGATGCTAGATGCGATAATGCATAGTGCAAAGCCTATTCACTATTGTGCTAATATTGATGGTTAACCACTAAAATGGTAGTTTTTTATCTATATCTTGAGAAAGAAATGGATTTGAAAGCTGAAATTTCAGGACGACAATTAGAAAAATACGGCCTTTCATCTGATATCAAAATTGATACTACTTCAGGTTAAATCAGGGGGGTCCCAAAGACGATCGGAACAAGCACCTTTAACTTTGTGATACGTTTTTTTTTTCAACGAGAGTGGCATCATTCCGGACCCACCTATACCCTTGCACAAGTGTTCTGTATCATGTGCTTTATTTAAAGGTGCTTGTTCCAATTGTCTTTGGACCCCCGTCCCCCTCTCTGTTTGATTGGTTACTTTGAAGTTACATCATATTATATTATGTATTGAGCCAATTAAAGATACTATAAGAAAGTTGATTAACCTCTGAGGCAGTTAATAATTTATATTTTATCAAATGCATAGGAACTCACTTGCAGAATGTGATATGGTGAAACTTGACAGTTTTCCAAACTTTAAAATAATGCAAGCAATAGATGTGCATTATAACAATTATTATTAGTGAGAGGGGAAATGGTTTACCTTGGTACTGAAATAACAAAAAAGATCATCTAGTATTTGTCTAGAAAAATTAGTTTTCCATGCACATGTTTTTACAAATGTCAGCGGAAATATCATTGTAACTGCAATCGGCTCGAAATTTGTTATGATAGGGGAAAGAAATCAAATTTGGCAAAATGTTGACTCCAAGCACTATATGAAACATGCAAACACTGCGATGGCTGCGAGTTCCAAATCAAGCATTGATTTAGCCAGCGGCACTTGTTAATGCATTTAACACCATCAAATTGACCGCAATCTTCCGTAAAATTTCCCATTAGGTGGGTCGGCTGGTTGCGTGCTGCCATTGCTGCTGCTACTACCGCTGCCGTGTGGAGAATGAAATTCTCTTGAGCTTTTGGCAGTACTTGTGACCTTTTTTTGGCCTTCGCTTTATCCATGTAATCTGCAGCGAGTGGACTGGAGTATTTGAATAGTATCGGATAATGTTGTTACTATCCTGTTGTGAATAGGTATGAGGATTTGACGTCTGTGACAGACTATCCGCTCATGTTTTTTAAATGAGTTTTATGGCCTTGCATTGGAAGAAATCAGAGACGCACTTCATATATGGCTTGTTTGTTGATCAAACATTGCTTTTATTTCATCATGGTTAAATATTGGCTTATTTTATACATAATAGGAATAAATATTTTCCCCTCGGGCTAGTACGTCAGTAGCGTCGGGCTTACTATAAAATGCCTATGATGATTTTCTTTTAGTTAGTGCTGTATATCTTCATGATTGCTTTATCTCTGAAAGACACACCTACTATCGTACTAGTAATAACAGTAATACTGGGATGCAACTTATCTTTTTTTGGGGGGGGACACACAAAAAGGTGAGAATATTATACTCCATCTTTTATATAAAGTCTGAGAACAAATTGGTTGTGGTAATTAATTTCTGAATTGAAGCTATTTTGTATTAAATTTAATAAATAAATCCTTGCAAAATTAAGTTGCTTTCCGGTGTATCAACTTCATGTGCAATTAGCTAATCATACAGTCAGCCAATAAATTAATGTCTTTTTTTAAAGGAAAAGGAATGCTTATATTGCAATGTGGATATTAACAGAATATACTGAGTAAACTTTATAACACTTAACAGCTAATTATTTTTGATAGATTATACTCTAGGTCCTGTCTGTTATTTGCTTTTAATCTTTAAAATTTCTCATCTCTTCCTCCTATTGTTCTTTATTGTATATTTGAATATATACCACTTATTATCTATGAAGCCATTTTAATTTAAATGAAAATTTGAACTTCTATTGCAAATTACAACTTGAACTTCTCAATCTCTGTGTTGAAGTCCCTGGGTTGAAGTGGTACCACTATCAATAATAGTGGCATCATATTTTGTGTAATTGTTCATGCATTGTGTGACGTGATGATGAAATAAATGAATATGAATATTGAAGTCAATCCTGACTGCCGGTGCAGGTTTGCTCTTAGATAGTGATAAAATAGCTAGTGTTTTTGCTCCTGGATTATGACTTGGAATATTTCTCTGAACTTTCAGTCATTGAACTTTTAAAAAAAGCTGGTGTTCAATTCACAAGGACAACTTTTGGAGGAGGAAGGTTTTACTTTCCTATTGGCAATACCTTTGCAGTAAAAGCCCCCGGTACCATCACTCCTCTTACCGTTGGGTATCCATGCTCATTTGTAGGATCGCGAAAAAAGGTTGTTTTCCACAATTTATTTTTCACGAAATCACAAAAAGGGTACTTTTTCATTCAGAAAGTTTGCAAAATTTTGAAAAGGGGTAGTGCAGTGGTTGCAGAAAATTTGTATTAATACGGTTTGATTTTTGTCCGTGATTTTCCCAATGGATTCCATCAACCAAGTATCAAGCATCAAACCTTCAGCTGACGACATAGGCCCTAGACTATATAATATTTTGGTCATTCCATGGCCGGTTTTAAAGGGTGGATATCCGGGAGCCTAAGAAAGCCCAACAGTTAAAACAAAACATCCAGGCCAGGTACATTTATAGTAAGCTCACAAAGATAGTGTTGACGATGATGACGATGATGATGGCAGTGATGGTGGTGGTGATGACAACGACGATAAAGGATGTATTGGAAGTTGCTTTTGGGTGTGCGACTGTAGATGTTTGACATTGGGACTCATCGTATCAAAGGGTCCTTTTAAACATAAAAAGCTATCACACTCATCCTTATAAGTGCCAAGGGCTAAAACCAGATGTTTTGGATGTACGCTAAATTCTCTTGATGTGTATAATCAGTCTTTCTATGTGACTGTTTTTATGTTGGAAAATCAAATCGCATTGCTGATACACCATTTTGTCAAACTTTCACTAAATATTAAATGAAAAACATAATGAATCTGGATTGATTATTCAGATTTTTGTCTAAAATTTGATGGGTTGGGACTTAATAAAGCAGGGTGCTAATTTGGCATATACGGTACAACTTATTTTCCACTTGACAATCAAATTCACTATAATCTCTCCAAGCCAATGGCACATCAGAAAAAAGATCTGGCCCTTCAACTCAATGTAGAGGCTGAACAAAATAAATTGTATTTATGAGTAGTTGACTATAGTCAAATTTGTTTCCAAAACAAAGGGTTATTTCAATTACTATTTCAATGCAAACCAATTTGTTATGGTAGACAATCCAAGGTTAAATGAATTAATTACAGGAAATTTGCTCACTTGTTTTGCTACAGCTTCTTGTTCTTAAAGGTTCTTGTTCCGATCATCCCCCTGATTTACTTGGAAGAGCAGAGAGCGTGGCCTAGCGGTTAGGGGGCTTGCCTCTGGCGCAAATTTACCATCAAAATTCCCAGATTCGAATCCCGGTGGGGTCGTGGCACTTGCTGGGATTTATTCGGGTACTATAAATTCTGGATTTGATCTGTATACCAGTTATTGATTAAATACAGAATACCGCTCTCCTCCATGGTTCACTTGGAATTGGGCAAATGGATCATGAAAGCATCCCGTCCTTCGGAGGGGACGTTAAGCCGTCGGTCCTGTGTACAGAGAGTCACAACTGTACATGTACATCGCAGTCAGTGTCGAATAAGAGTAGGGTGAAAACCCTTGACTGTTCCCAATCCGCCCAGCCTCAAATAGCGGGCCATGTTAGGAGCGTCCGTATTATGGATACACGCGGCCCCGGATCAGCACACTAGTTGAACAAATCCTGACACCACCGCAAGCCATTACCAATGACTTGTGGATACGAGCAAACAAAAAACTTGGAAGTAGTATTTCTCATTGTCTTCCTGAAATTTTAGCTTCCAAATCATTTTCTTTCCCAAGATACAGACAGAAAACTGCCATTTTAATGGTTAGCCATCAATATTAGCACAGTAGAGAATATGGCCGTGTAATGTGCATTATCGCTTCTACTGTCAAAACCGCAAGTTTGTTTCCCTTGATACTTGGTGGAAAGAACATGTAAGTGCCATTCTCTCATCTCAAGTAGACTTGTACACAATATAATAAATCAAAGCAAGTACCTTTAAAGGTGCTTGTTCCAATTTTTGTCTATTGTGTTCTTTACTTGACATGAGAGCCTGACACTTGCACATACACCCCATCAAGTACCGTGGGAAACAAACTTGAGGTTTTTATGGTAGATGCAATAATACATATTGCAAAGCCCTTTATACTGTGCTAATATTGATCGTTAACCATTAAAACAACAGTTTTTTGTTTATATCTTGGGAATGAAATGGATTTGAGGGCTCAAATTTCATGACAACAATGAGAAAAATACGGCCTTTCATCCGATTTCAAAATCGATACTACTTCCGGGTAAATCAGAGGGGATCCCAAAGATGATCGGAACAGCTAGAATTCTTTGATGACCACATGAGTAGCTATGAAGTTACACCTACAGCCAGCATTGACCACTGGACTTGCCACAACATGTACAATTGTTTAATGTCTGGTCAATTTCAGCCTTTAAAGAGCAGTCAGCTTAAAGGTGCATGTTCCGATCGCCTTTGGGACCCCCCTCCCGATTTACACGGAAGTAGTATTGATTTTGAAAACAGATGAAAGGCCATATTTTTCTCAGTGTCATTCTGAAATCCATTTCATTCCCAAGATATACACAAAAAGCAACCAAATTAATGGTTAACTATCAATATTAGCACAATATTGAATAGGGCTTTGCAGTATGCATTATTGCTTCTACCATCAAAACCACAAGTAGTAGAGTTATAAATCAGAATCCCATTCTAGAAGTTTGGGGAAGAAGGTTTGAAAATGTTTTTCTATAGTTTGAAGGGTGCTGAATCAGAATTTTTGGGTCCAACCTCTAGGAAATGTGGGCAACTTTGTAAAATAAGGGGGTAAAATTAGTACAGGGGTAAATTTGAAATCAAGTCAAATTGTGTTTTTAAATGTACACCAATGTATTTGTCTCATAAGGATTAAAAAAAGGTATAGTTTGTATAGGTTCCGACCTTTAGTTAAGCAGGTAGAGCCCTATTAAGGTTCATGGTCATCCTGGGGGTAAACGTTACCCAGTGCTCCGATTTTGTTGAAACTGGTGTCAAATTGTTCGTCTTGCCTTATTTTACAATGTTTGGCATTTGGTTTCGTAATTAGTGGCAAAAATGTAACAAGGTTCTACATGGTCTATAGGGGTCACCAGAACTTGACCTCAAATTGTATACAGAGTTATCACCCAAAGAGAATTGAAATTAATTTTCTGCTTCTTTAGTATGATCATGGCAATAAGTTGACACCGGTTTGAACAAAATCTGAGCATTGGTTGGATTTTTTTGCCCCAGAATTACCTGACCCTTTATCAGGGCTGTAGCCGTGGAACTTAAAGGTCGGAACTATACATTTTTTGTAATCCTTTAATGAGACAAATACATTGGTGTCATTTAAACACAATTTGACTTGATTCAAATTTACCACATGTACTAATTTTAACCCCCTTGTTTTAAAAAGTTCCCCAAATTTCCCAGAGGTTGGACCCAAAAATTCTGATTCAGCACCCTTCAAACTATAGAAAAACATTTTCAAACCACCTTCCCCAAACTTCTAGAATGGGATTCTGGTTTATAACCGTACTAAAGCTTGTTTCACACGGTACTTGATAGGGTGTATGTGCAAGTGCCAGGCTCTCATATCTGGAAACAATAGACATTTTGAAACAAGCACCTTTAACAGGAACATAGCCTTGACTGTGAGTAAGAGAACAAGGGTTTTTTGCAATAGTACCGCCGGTTGTTCACCTGAAAACATTTTCGCTCCTTTGATATCACTTTTAAGTGGAACAAGATAAATTTAGTCCATCTTGACACAAACTTTCTTTTGTTTGTCCTCTTTGTGGAGATAAAAGAGAACCGTGTGTGATTTTGGGGCGTTCCATAACCTGACCTATCCAAACCATTTTTTATGACACACTTATGAATTTGGAAACCTTAACGTAATAAGCCCCTGTGCTTTATTCGTGAAGGGTTTCTGATTCATAATTGTGTCCAGAAAAAGTATGTCAGATGGGTCAGTTATGAAAACTCCCTTGAGTTTGAAGTCATAACAGCTTCTTTACCTCTCTCAAGCAAATTCGCAGTGGGGCCACATCAAATCATTTTCCAGTGTGCCAATTTGACTGACAAAAGAAAAAACATGTAAAAAAAAAGTCAACAACATCATGTATGTGATATGCTGAACCAATTCATATCGTCTCTATAGAACAGACAAACCAAGAATTGCACAATTTTTGCAGCTGTTACAGAATACGCACAGGACCGCACTATTGGCGCAATGTAATACCTTCACAGGGCCGGCGGAAGCAACTTGAAAGTGGTGCGGCGGCTAATGCGTTTCCGTGTCAGCATAGTACTATACCGAGCGTACGAGATTTTGGCCCGAATTATGCCACCGAGCCCTTAGACCATTATGGTTCCCCCTCCCGCCGAAGCGCGGAACCCTTTGCAATGTTAAGCTTCCCAAAACAACAATCCTCTATTTCGTTTCCCACGTTAATTGGTGGTCCAGCGTATACAAGTGTCAGACCTCCCATATCAAGTAGAGACACGACAGACATAAATTGAACAGCCCTTTAGTTTTGTTTGAACTAAGCATAAGTGTTCATGGAAAGCTCGTATATAAAGCTGGCTGGGGTGGGGTTGCGAAAGCGCGAACTTTGGCGATGTTTTGCTTTCCAGAACCACATTTTTTCTTTTTTCCTGACACCTTTGATAGCCCACAATTTTGACATAATGCTTATGTATGACCAACCGTTTTATCACCGTGGTAAAATATAGTTGAATTTGTAAAGTAAAGTGGCGGAACCCTTGAATGTTCACTTTCCAAAACCCATTTTATCATGCCAATTTGATGGTAACAATCTTATTTTATAATGAATGAACCAAAACCGTTTTTGCCAAACACAGTGGCGTAACAGGTCGGGGGGGGCAGGGGGCAGGTTGCCCCCCCCCCCCCGACAACTTTGTCCCGTAAAAAAATGGCAAAAATCATGCTAAATCGCCGTTGTTTTTTAGGCCCCTGACCTTGAAAAATTGGCCTTTTGACCCCCCTGAGAGGGAAATTTCCAAGACTGGAAATTTGCCCCCTCAGAGCGGGCGGCCTGTTAGCCACTGCAAGAAAATCAAAAATTTGTTTTAGTTTTTTGTGTTTGCTGAAAATGTAATGGCCACAAATGCAGCCCTGTTGCCCTTAGCGATGCGGTGTTGGCGATCAAACGTAGGAGAAAAATTTTAGTTTTCAAGGCATTTCCTACTTAATGTTGATAGACCCCATTTAAAATTGCAAGTTAATTATTTAATAGGCCTATTGATAAGATCTGTGAAAAAGATAACCTAAACTGGTGGTAATGCTTATTTTGAATGAAGCCCGTCGAACGTTCAAGACAAATTTGTCGTCTTTCTCAAATCTGGAGAAGCTCTACACATACATTAGTCTGTAATTATTTGTTTGTTTGTATGGTAATGTTACAATTAAGTAGTAACACTGTAAGTACGGGTCATTTTGTTTCTGTGTTTCCACAGGCAAAGTTTTTTTTAACCCTCTTATAAGGTGTGGGTAAAGGTTTGGTTTTTTTTTTTACTGGAACGTGTGGAAAGTTTTTTTTTTTCTCGTATGGTGGGTGATTCCAGAGGGGTGAAAAAAAAAACCTTCCAACCCCCCGTGAAGTCTTATGATGTGTCCCTAAGGGCCCGGTAAAATTGTGTTTTCTAGATAGGCTCTCGTGGTAAATGGGCATGGAGAGTTCATCTATCAAGCGACACGAGGGATGTGGTGCCCCCCCCGTCCAAAACGCATTTTCTCATGCAAATTTGATCGAAACAATTTGAAATTTGTAAGTGGTTCACGTTATAATTGGTGGGATCAAAGTAAAAAGTAACTTATATAGTTGATTTCTTTTTGTATTAAAGGGATTAGCAGCGATAATGCAAGAGAATCGAAAAAAATGTGGAAATGCATTTTTTAACTTATAAAGTGTGTACGATTTCATATTACTACTTTAATGTAGAAACAAACCACTAAAAAGTGGAAAAATTAAGTATTTGAGGAAATTTGTCATACCGTCTCCCGCAAATAGACGGCGTCTCAAAATCTACACTAAACAGCTCATTGTGGTTACACCAGTACAGAATAAACAAATCAATAATGTTTGTGTTTGAGGTCAAACTGTGTTGATCATGGTACATAATATCACGCTGAAAATCGGTGATATTCACCGGGAAAGGTTTTTTGATCTCAAGTCGGAATTTTGATACGCACGTATAGAATTACAGAATCAGATTAAAAGTACTGCCTTGTCTTTAATACACGGATTTCAAGCCAACCACTTGCAGGTTATGTTAGCATATCCATGCCAGTAACAAAAATATAAAAATATGAATTTTGATAATTTTTTCGATGTTTTGGATTAGCAAATCGCTGCTAATCCCTTTAATCACTTTACATCATATGTAACGTGTTCGTGGAGAGTTCCTATAGCAAGCGACTCGAGGTGCGAGTGCGGGAGGCTCATTTTCTCATGCAAAATTGACAATTTGAAATATGCAAGTTGTCCCTATATATGCTGTGAAAAGAGTTTCCATGATTATGGTATACACCCGTTTAAAATCCTACAGGAAACAAACAACGATAGGCCCTGCACTGAAATCGGGTCTATAACTCCTTATAGGTGCAACGAAAGATTTGGGGGCATCCATATATTGTGTTACATGTAATGATTTCATATAGATATGACCCCCAATATATTTCTTACCTTGTATTTTCCTACAGAAATGCCTTGAAAGTGAAAACAAAAGGCGATTTTGATTTCACTTTGATTAATTTCAAAGTAAAACATAGGCTGTAAAACATAGTCAATTCGAAATTTCACAATTTTTGTACCAAAGAAAATGATTCACAGATTAGTCATTTCACATGGGCATATTTTTTGATAGAAAGATTAGTGCAGAAATCAGAATTTTTTGGGACACCTGTTATGTGAAATCTCTCGTTGCACCTTTAACCCTCGTCCAACCAAGGGTTTTTGTACTACGTTCACGACCAGGGGGGGTGGTTACCACCCCCCTGATTTTTTCGTAATTAAGCGACAAATATCATCTTGTTTGGTTTCAGTGTGTTGCTTCATATGTCCTTTCTTCAAATCAAGTACAAACATATCAAGTTTTAACAGCTTATTTTTTCCCAAATTTGTAAGCAAATCGCCAAAATCGAGGGTTTTTCGACCACTTTAGCCAGTTATGCAAGCAAAATTGGTATTTATTTGGCAATGCCAAACTAAGCATACACATGTTATTACTCTAAATAATAAGAAAAAATACAAGTATTTGCTTACAGTAGCATCATACTTACATAAAGTACCATTTTTGGCATTTTACACAGTATAGGAAGGTGGCAACCCCCCCCTCCCCTATACCTTCCGACTTTGACGGGAGCCCTAGGCCTCCCTGAAGGTGGTACCTCCATTTTTTTCGCTAAAATGACCGCAAAGGATGAACTTACAATTACATAAAGGCCTTAGATCGTATTCGTTTGCGTTTTTGTGCGACAGGGGATCATCCGTTGGGGGGTGGTAACCCCCCCCTTGGTTGGACGAGGGTTAACCGCGAAAATTTTTAATATTTTATGGGTTACAACATGTTTTTCCGTATATAAAGTAGGCTAAGTTTCATTGTTCATTGTCGCATTGATTTTTTTTCGGCGAGTTTGGGGAGGGACGACGGCTCCCTTTGATCCGCCATTGATAATACCTAATTTTTGAATACCCATACTTTTTTAAGACAATCGAAACTTTCAATTCTACCTTTCGCACGATCTCTCTTCCCCTCTTTCTCTTTCTTTCTCTCTCTCTCTCTCCCCGTTCTTTCTCTCCCTCTCTTTTTGCTTCTCTCTCTCTCTCTTTCTCCTCTCTTTCTCTCACTTTTTCTTTGCTTCTCAAAAAGTGGTGTGGCGATCGCCGCACCTGCGCCGGCCCTGCTTCACCTTGGATGCACACATCCAGCCCAGGACTTAAAGTAAAGGGAGATTTGCTAATCCAAAACATCGAAGCAGAAATCATAAAAATTCATATTTTTGTATTTTTGTTACTGGCATGGATATGCGAACATAACCGGCAAGTGGCAAGTGGTTGGCTTGAAATCTGTGTATTAAAGACAAGGCAGTACCTTCTGTCTGATTCTGTCATTTCTTTATGTGCGTATCAAAATTCTGACTTGAGATCAAAAAGCCTTTCTTGGTGAAGATCCCAGATTTTGTGCACCATGATCAATACAGTTTGACCTCAAACACGAACACTATTTATCTTTGTTTATTCTGTACTGGTGTAAACCACAATCAGCTGTTTAGTGTAAATTTTTAGATGCTGTCGCTGTATGTCTATTTGCGGGAGATGGTATGACAAATTTCAAATTTTTTTTTCACTATTTGGTGGTTTGTTTCTACATTAAAGCAGTCATAGGAATTGTACACACTTATCCTGATTTGTAAGTTAAAAAAATGCATTTCCACATTTTTCGATTCTCTCCAATTATTGCTGCTAACCCCTTTAATGCACCAGATGGGGTACTATTGTTATTATCATCTTTTTCTTCTCCTTCTTTGTCTTTTTCTTCTTTTTTTGTGAGAGAGGGAGACTGAGAGAGAAGGGGAGAGAGAGAGAGAGATGGAGAGAAGGAAAGAGAGGGAGGGAGAGTATTATTATCTTTTGCTTCTTTTGAGAGAGAGTGAGAGAGAGAGATGGAGAGGAGGGGAGGAGAGAGAGAGAGAGAATGAATATTAAACACACAACAAGCAAGAGTCAGTGCTTAGTGTTTGTTACAATCCAGGGGGGGTCGGACACGATCTGCTCGATTTGGGCATTGGGGATTTCCAAACGGTAATTTAGGGAATTCTTACGTGTATTTTGTACGGCAGCCTCGGTCCCAGTGACATTGCAAAATCACCTTTTAAACCTTCGTTCAATACATCTTAGTAATATCATGATAATTAAAGAAAAACTTATTGATTTCAAAATCCGTCGGGGTTAGTGGATGAAAAAAAAAACAAAAAAAATTAACCCGCTGCAAAATAGTGAATTTCCAATAACACTTCGTGACCAGGCCTAGCCTTAAGTCAAGTCTGCGTGTGACCGTTCGATATGCGTAAGAGCGCCCTCCTACCGTTAAGTCTTTGAACAAGACTAGCACTCGGAATACTCCAGAAGTTGATACCGTTCTGTTGCTGTTAGGTTGGCATGTCCTACCCCCCCTGTTACAATCTCAAGAATGTTGTGCATTTCGTCACGGCAAGCTTCCTGGCATGCATCACCTAGGCAACCGTGTACTTTATGATGAGGTTAAGCGTGGTGGTATTTGTAGGGTTAAAACAAATAAAAAATAAATATGTGTGCAAATGCCCGTAAGCAAATGTGGCTTGTTCGGGGGCTGGGGACATGGCATCGAGTCGATATTCCACCGCTGCTGCTGTTATTGCCTTTTTATGTCACCTGTGTTCAGCTCCGTGACAATTGGCGTGAAAACGGGCATGTAATTGTGCAGCTCTGTGTTGGGTATGGAAGGCTGTTTACCCAGCCTGAGATAAGCCAATCATGCGAGTGAGACAATTGATTTTGCTATGTTCATTTCAAGAAATCTTTATGGGATATTTTTTCAGTGAATCACTGCTGCAGATTTGTGGTCACTAAGAAGCTGCCTTGCATCTAAATGACACCTATAATAAGTTTCTTTAACAGGCAATCTACTAAGTCAATTAGGGTAGGTTAGGAAAAAACATCAATTTCAGCAGGGGGGTAAGGTCTGCCAACCTAACAGCAACAGCAAATTCAAACGGCTCAACTTCCGGGTGCTAGTCTGTCTCAAAGACTTAACGTAGGAGGGCGCTCTTACGCATATCGAACGGTTACACACAGACGTGACTAAAGACTAGGCTGGTCACGAATAATTTAATCTCCATGCCGTTTATGGAAATTACACTTTTTGCAGCGGGGTTTTATCCCCTAACCCCGGCGGATTTGAACCAATAATTTTTTCTTAATTTATCATGATATTACTATATCTTTTGAACAAAGAGATTATTTTTTTAATGCCCTGGGAACCGAGACGCCATAGTAAATGCACTAGCAGTTCCCCAATTACCGTTTGGAAATCCCCATGCCCAAATCAAGAAGGTCATTTCCTACCCCCCTGAAATTTCAGTCATGGATGATATCTGACCCAAACAGTATTGGCTTTATATTCATTTCCTATACCTCCTTGCAAAGTGCAAGCTAGCAGGATTTTGCCTATTTTCACCCATTAAACAACTTGTGTAACTTTTAAGGATGTTTTAAACTGTTTTAAACACGTTTTCTCTGTGTTTGAAATGTGGGATCAACACGTTTTCTGAGACTACAAATTCTTTGTCATTTTGCATTGATTGGTTGTAGAAAAACTACCGAGAATGTTTCAATTGTTCCTTGACAAACAGTAAGAAAAGAAATCAAGTGCTAAGTTTTCAACTTGCCTACTGTCCTAATTAGCACTATAGAAATTGAGATTTGTAGGTTTCTGTTGTACACGACAGATAAACTAATCGTCTTTCTTACAATGAATAAATTACAAATCAACCTATAAGGACAAAGTTGGAAAATTTAGCCTTTACTGTCTGTACGGACACGTACTACAACATGTATTGAATGGATATTGGCATCTTGGAACCCTGCCATTTTCTTCCTTTTCTCTCAATTCTTCAGTTATCATAAAGTATGAAAATTGTATCACACTTAATCCTTCACTTTTAAGTTTTTCATGGAATTTCAAATATTTTTGACCCTTTTGGAGAAATCACTGATGATTGTCCCTTTAACATTCTAAATATGCAACAATTCTTTTATAAATACTGGGGGCACACTTTACTGGAAATTGTCCTCATGTCTCTCTAAAAGTCCCGATTTAAAGGATTGGACAACAGTTGTGGAAGGCTTGCTGTTCTGAGAACAAATGTATTCCTGTGTACAAATCTCCAGGATTCTGTTTTAACTTTTTGCGTATCATCCTGAGAGCCTATGCATATTTCATGAAATGATTGTTATGGATGAACAAATGCTTTCTATCATCAGCTTCTCGGTACACTAAAATCTCTAGATCAACAGAGTAAATACAGAGAAAAAAACACTCCTAGGGATATGCAAATGTCTTGCGTCTTAAAAGATGTATTCAGCAAAAGAGAGCTGTAATTTGATATTGTAACGATGTTCACAGGGGTGGATATAAATGGACACAAGGAGATTTTCTGAGGATATGGATTTCTCTAAATTTACACTTGACTGGTTGAAGAAAGTCTTATCAAGAATATTTTCAAGGTTTATTGGACAAGCAAGTGCATACAAAAACTAAATTTTAAACTTGTGCGCTGTGCTTAGCAGCTACATTGAGCAGGAGGCTTCAATTTTCTGTATACTAAATCATCTTTTTACTACATGAAGATGGTATAAAATTAACTTCAGGTGTGATTTAGCATTCTAAATATGGAAAAACTTGAGATTCAAACAAAAATGGGGGCACACTTTTCTGGAAAAGTCCTTGCAGGTCTCTTTAAGGAAAAAGATCTTATATTCTTAAACAGCTGTGAAAATGTAAGCAATTTCATTGGCTGATGCCCGGGTTCAATTCGACAATTGAACCCAGGTAGTATATGCTGCGTATTGATGTTATTTTTAGGTTGAAGCGCTCGCGCCATACCGCGTTTTGCTATACATTCGCGAGCGCCTGCCAATGTTGCGTTTCGTTGCGTATGATCGTTGCGTTCAGTGGGTTGTTCGATTGTTGTCACTGGGTGATGGCAGTCCTTTCTTGTTGTATTTAAGCCATAAAGTATCACAAAATTGGGTTAAAGATGACCTTAAATGACAAAGCTGTTTAAGAATGAGAATAAAGGTATGCTTTGGGAACCAGTACTCTCTTTACGACAAATTGAAACCAGCGACACCATTATTTTTTCGTGGAAGAACTCGGCCTCCGGCCTCGTTCTTCCACTTAAAATAATGGTATCGCCTTGGTTTCAATTCACCGTAAAGAGAGTACCAGTTCCCAAAATCATACCTTTATTCTCTAAATTTTGCATTTCCTTTGACTTCACACCAATCAAGTAAATGGTGATATATTGTGTTTTTCCATAAATTTTGAAACAAAAATGCTTTGGCAAGAATGTCATATTTTCCCTAAAAACTACTTCTTTATTGAGAAGGTACAGTGCCTTATTAATTGGGGGGGAGGGGAAGTTCATCTTCTGGCTTGAAACATGGAAGTGAGATGTCATTGGCATTTTCATCCCAATTTTTGAAGAATTGCAACCAATATTGTGATAAAAATTGGATCAATTAAGCCCAAATTAATTGGTCGAGCTATGAGTTGCAACAATATTGGGCGAGATGCAGTCAAGCCCAATATTTTAAAACTCATAGTGAGACCAATTAATATTGGGCATAAATCATCCAATTTTATTATTATCATGTTTTGGATCCAATATTTTCACACTTGGACTCCTCAAAACATGATAATGACTTAAATTTGGCCCAAAATGTCGCCAATTTTATTGGCTAATTTTCGTGCACTTCACCTGCATTTGTTCCAATGAAAACTCGTTGGAGCAAGTCACCGGAGAGTTTGGGAATACCCCCCACTCCTGTGGAGGTAACATCTGGAATAGTACATCGGATGACTCATTTGGAATTGAAAAGGCTAAAAGTTAGGGCACATGTGGTCCAGTGGATACGACGACCGGCTCATGATCTAAAGGTCGTGGGTTCGGGTCCCGCTGCGGCCAATGTGTTGTGCACTTGGGCAAGGCACTTTACCTCGCTTGCCTCTCTCCACCCAGGAGTGAAATGGGGAGCTGTTAGAGGGAATATCACAATCTAAGTGCTGATAGGTAGTGCGCTAGTTGGCCTGGCAGCAAACCTTAATGAAGCGACATGATTCTGACGATTTCCTGATGCAGCGTAATGATAATAGGCCACGCGCTTTGAATCCTCAGGTAAAAAGCGCAATATAAATCCCGCTATTATTATTATTATTATTAAAGTTTCACCATCAAGAGGTTGTGAGAGATAAGTATGATGGGCTATAAAGACAAAGAAGTATAAAAAAATGAAAACAACTGTCAAATTAGTGGTACTTTCCTTAGATTAAACTTCCTTTAGGTCAAGAAGTCAAGTGAGTAATGGGACTTGAAGAAAAAAGAGATGAAAAATAACCAGCAACTGTTGAATCTTGAGCATTACTCATGTAAATTGGGCTTTCTTAATTTTGAAGAGTTCAAATGCGATAGGCATGGTGGATCTCAAGAGAAAAAATAAAAAGATGACAGTTGACAAATTAATATGTTGCTTTTTGCATGAATTCAGCTTTCTTGATGTTAAGAGGTTAAATGAGATGAGTATGATGGGTCTTCGGAAGACATTGGAAAATAAAAGTAACTTGAATTTCAGCAGTACTGTTTGTAATGAGCCTTTTTTTAAATATCAAGATGCAATGCTTGAAGATGATACATCTTGAAGAAAAATAAAAAATAATGAAAAAAAGAAAAGATGAAAAAGAATGAAAGCTCTGAATATGACAAATTTCCTGAAAAGCTTGATGACAGTAGAGTGTTTGTTCATGGTTTATTACTGGGTTGATTGATTGTCATGATTAATGGATTACTTGAGTAAAAGCTGGTATGGAAGATAAAAATGGTAAAATGCAAACTGTTATGAAAAACGCAGTTTTAAGCAGTTCTGTATCTACACTAAATTCCTGAAAGAAATGCTCTTAATATGAGCTACAGGGTGAGTCAGAAAAAAGTGCAAACCAAATGAGGGATTTTTTATGAAGAAACCTTAACAAAATTTACCAAATTAATTCTTGTATTAAATGGCCTGTTTAATCAGCTTTCACAATAATTTTTTAAATCGATCAAGCCATTCAAAGGCTACAGTTATTTTTGTGAAGGTATCCATTTTCAGCCCCGAACAAATTGCACACTGACTGTACACATAAGACTCATTACTACGCAGTGTGAGGGCTTCAGAATCACGAGAATAGGTTAAAAGGTTGATTCTTTGGTGTGTGTTTTTCTTGTATCCATCTAAACAGAGGACATGCGTTGAATGATAATGTAGATCACTTAAGATTTAATTAAACAAAGCTGAACGTAAAACCAAGAGTACTCTTTGGGTTACTCTAGCGTGTAACTTGTTCAGTCTTTCACATCGGGTACTTTCACTTCCGCAGCTGTAACTTTTGAACGTGTTAATCAATTTTAATGCCGTAATTTTTATATGAGAGCTAACAAAACAGGGAATGTATGGCAGGAAGAAAATATATGAATAGCACAAAGGGGTTTCCATGAAAAATTGCTCAATTTGGTTGTACTTTTTTTTGACTCACCCTGTATATGGATTGTAAATATGAAAAAGTTGTTTCAACTGATGTGGTATTGTGCAGGCATATAAAGGCAAGGGTATCTATAGGCTTTTTGGCAGACCTGTTGTTTAAAGGGTAAGTTAAAGGAAGGGTTAATTTCAGATTGCAAGGCTTCCTAAATTCTACATGTTTGACAATCTTTTGACAACTTGTTATCAAGATGTCGATGATGCATGGGTTGAAATGCTCTCCAATAACTTTTTAACCCTGGTTATTTCTATATAGGTTATAATGAATAATATTTTTGATGGAAAGCTTTACATCAGGTCAAAAATTAGTACTTTCAATTTTTTTTAGGGACACCTGATATGTGAATTGTGAAATCTCTCGTTGCACCTTAAATTACGCACCTTGTAATTCTTGTTTAGGTTATGGCCAATTCCACGGTAATGTCCCCTTTGTAACGTCCATGATGCATTTTCTAGAGATTATATCTTGTTAATTAACTGGAGTTTTCTAGAATTATTATGCTATAATTAATCAATATGAGCTGTACTAAGCATCTAACTCTAAATTATCAGTTAGGAATGAGTAAGTGTTGCAATTTCAACATGTGTAACATCCATGACGTTTCCAAAAATGTAACGTCCATGACACTCATTTTGATGTGTTTCTATACTATGATAAGATGTTATTCCATACTTGTATTCAGAGTTAGATACTGTGTTGCTGTGGTTACATTATTAAACAGGAACCATGAAGTTTGAGGTTGCAACTTCAAAGAGCTTTTGTAATGAATGTTGTCCAAAAAAATGCTTGTCCATTCTCGTAACGTCCATGACATTCACTTCTAAAGCTCATATCTTTTTAATCAATTGGAGTTCCCTAGAAATTTCATGCTCATGTTAAACATTATACTGTATACTAACATTACCACAAGTAAAATTAACATCCAAAGCATTTTGGTTTATTGGAATACCTTTTGAATACAGGAAGTGTGATCAAAATGTAACGTCCATGACGGTGGAATTGCCCTTCTGCAAGATCTTCTATGGGTTAATTGGCTTCTTTGAGAAACTGAGAGGAGGGAATTAGAGATGCATTGTGTCCATGGAGTCTTGGGGATTTGAAAAGGATCTGGTTAAAAATGCACGAAGACTGCATTTGCTAACCTATATTTATTGATGGAAATGCTTTTAAAGAAACCGAAAGAAAACAGAGGAACAAGGAGGAGATACACAGCATGGGAGTCGGAACTGAAGGTTGAATGAATTGCCCAAAAGTAATATCTGATTGCCCAGACTCCCCACGGGGTTGGCAGAATCTTCCGCAATACTTTTAACCCAAATATGATGGCTCCCTGGCAATTACCGAATGTGCCAGAGTGGAGTTGTCTGTCGTTCATATAATATGCATGCTAGTTAGAGAAATCCCCAGAGATGAGACGCCTGGTTTGGTTTGTTTTTAATGGGTGACTGCGCGAGACTTAATACCGAAGAATTAGTATTTTTTCAAGGGGTATATTTTTTTAAATCTGCGAATAGAGCCAGAGCTACTCAATGCAAATGACCGTAATGGATCAATGTACCGCAAATATGGTTCTCATTTTCAGCCTTCTGGTATATATGAAAGATGGGTCACTTTAAAAAAAAATTATACAGAATGAGAGAACATATTACCCCAATTTTCTCAATTTGCAAGTAAAACAAATTCAAAATTTGTTAAAGGTGCATGTTCCGATCGTCTTGGGACCTCCCTGATTTACCCGGAAGTAGTATCGATTTTGATATCAGATGAAAGGCCATATTTTTCTCATTGTCACCCTAAAAATTGAGTCCTTAAATCCATTTCATTGCCAAGGAAAAAAAAAAACACTGAATTTATGGTTAACCATCAATATTAGCACAGTATTGAATAGGGCTTTGCAATGCACATTATTGCTTCTACCATCAAAACTGCAAGTTTGTTTCCCACGGTACTTGATGGGGTGTATATGCAGGCTCTTAATATCAAGTAGAAAATACAATAGACACAAATCGGAACAAGCACCTTTAAAATGTTGAAAATTTTTGAACAAAAAATGACAACTTTTCCCCAAAAATGTAGTTATGGGTCCCATTTTTTTGCAAAAAAATTGGGAGGCACATCCATACCTAAACCAAACTTAAGATTCTCTGGAATAGCAAAGCTACAATGTGAATGTTAATTTCAGTGCAAATAGTCTACTTTAATGTAATCACTTTCACTATAGTCATGGAATGAATTAGGCAGCTAATCGTGCGTGCTCTGTTTCTGTCAATTAACTTCGGATGTTAGCCACATTTGGATTGTGTGAGGTCTTTTGGTAGAGCATGTGCAATCAACAGATTATTAAAAAAATGTTTTAAATATGCTCCACTTAAATTGGTCTTTCAAATTAAGCACATGATAATTCACGTAAACAAATGTTTTATTTAAAAGAACAAAAGTGCCAATTGCTTTTAGTTAAATAATCTTGCCTATTGAAGGTATACAGAGGTGATCGGCTCCAGTGGATTGTTTTATTTGTGTGTGTGAGAAATCCTTAGACATGTGTCATTTTTTGTGAGAAATCCTTAGACGTGTGTCATTTTTTGTGAGAAATCCTTAGACATGTGTCATTTTTTGTGAGAAATCCTTAGACATCATAGAAATAGGTCCCCATTTTGTTCAAAACTGCCTCAAAACATTATTAAAAGCCAAAAATTTTCTGGGGCTCGCAAATTTGGAAAAATGGGTATATATTTGAAGCAAGACCTTTTAAAAATGAAATATTTTAAAATGATTTAAAAGTTTAAATGACCCTTAGAAATGGGCAAGGATTTCGACTCTCCAGCCTTACATCCCGACCAAACCAAATCTGAGTACCCCCGGGCTGAACTCCTTTATTTTTTTTTTGCTGTCAACCATGGTGTATTGCCTCATTGAGGAAGAGTTTATCAAATCCAATGATGCACTTTGATATGGATGATGTCAGTCATGTGACTATCTATTAGTATGTTCTTTGTTGGTCACTGGTGTATCTTTAATAATAATACAAGCTATTTGCAGTGCAATACCTGATCAATATACCTGATTGACTTTTACCAGAAACCTTAAGTAGTTAAGAAATTGACAAATTAGCCTATTCAGCCCACGGGTTTGATGTGTATAACTTCACATGGTGTTGGTTTCAGAATGCACATGACACCATGATCAATAGTCCGTGTGGGATGGGATGCTGAAAGTTTTAGGTCGTCCCAGGTTTTAAGTGTCATAGGCAATGTTCTATTTCCAGAGATCCTAGGGGCATTTGAGCTCTTGTTTTAATTATGTATGGCCATGAGGCATGTGCAATATTAATGTTTGTACAACATACATAAAAGCAAACAATACTATATTGGTTAGAACTAATGTGATATTGAATATGAATACTTAAAACTTTTCTCATGTACCCCGACTCAAGCACACTATTTGGAAGGTGTTTATCTGAAGCTTTGGGTTATGCCAGTGTAGATAAAGGAAAAATATTGACATGATTTACTTTATACCTATGTTTAGAATCTCTCTACTTTTGGGCGGATTGCACAGCAAAATCCGGCTTATGAAATGGCAATGTCTGGATGGATGGATGTGTGTGTGTACGTATGTGTGTCTGGATACAAAAAAGGTAAACATTTTGCCATAACTTTTTTCCAGATGAGCTAGAGTAACCAAACTTAGGTATAATGTAGGAGGGGACAAGCCCCTACTAACCAATGTACTTCATTCCCCCAGGGTCCTCCCCTGGGTCTGACAGGGGGTGGGGAAATGTCAAAAAAGGTCAACATTTCACAAAAAGGTAAACATTTTGCCATATTTTTTTTCTAGATGAGCTAGAGACTGAAAGTGTTTAGACCTATGCCTCTGATAAGCTCCTAGGTGACCACCTAACTGCCTGATAAGGAGTTTTGTTGAGGTTTGGGTCCAACAGTCCACTTAGCTTCAAGTGCCTTCCATGCAGACAGACTGGCTTATGGACTTTTTTGTACACCCATATTATTCAATGCCCCAGAGCTGCACATACCCTAGGGAGAAAAAGCAATCCGTCCATACCGCCATTGGCGGTTTACAGATTTTTGTGATTTACTTTCTCTCCAGTCTTGAGAGAAAGGGTGAGAGAGGTGGGAGGATGAGAAGTGTGTAGAAGTAGAATTGAACCAGTTTGATAAGAAGGTGAATAACGAAAGATTAAATATAAGGGGTAAATACAGAGACCAACAAGAGATGGATGCAAATCTGAAAGAGATAAAATAAGTGATAATTAAACCTACTTGGGACTGCTCTCCATATTTAAATTTTGTGTCACCTGCCTTAGCAGGCAAGACACATAGGGATCACTTTGTCCACTGTTGTTGTCTGTTGTTGTTGATGTCTGTTCTTGTTGTCTGTTGTGAAAAAAGGGTTAACATTTGCCTGTAATATTTGCATACTTCTATAGATTTCAACCAAACTTGAGTCATAGGTACAACATCGGATGCCTCGTTTGTTGGAGGTCAAAGGTCACATTCCAAGGTCAAAGGTCACATTCCAAGGTCAAAGGTCATGTGAGGTCAAGTTGTAAGATAGGCTGAAACCGTGATGGCAGGGGACACTAGACAGCGGTGTACTTTTTAATATTGTAATTGCCATTATATAATCTTTCTGCGATGTGGAAGCCAAGATATCATTTGAATAGTTTAGTGATGTCAAAACTCAAGTCGGGGAATTTTGATTGAAAAGTTGACAGTTTGGGTTTGTGTTGGGTTTTCTTATACCCAAACTGCTATCTTTTTGCAATTCCAAATTCATGCTCTGCATTTTCTGTTCCGTACCAATAAACAGCTTCATTCTATGCACACTTTTGTTGCCTCCCTTTGCCATCGTGTACATTGGTATCAGCGCTAAACCCTTAGGCTATTATGCTTCCACACTGAAAGGTAGGGCTGTGTGTGGAAATCCAATAGCATGTTCCCTTCTTTTCAAGGAGAATACTTTTACTTCAAACGCATTCAAAACTACTCCTTTGAAAGCTCGTGACGCACACAGACTGTTAATTGCACATGGTGTTCCATGCAAACACCTTGGCAAAGGGACTGCTCAGTTATGCAAAAGAAAGGATTCTAAGTCGGTATTACGTTCCGTAAACCGAATGCCATAGCTTGAAAATATCGTTCCAAACCCGCATTGTTCCAGTGCCCCTCTAAGTCTAGTTGCATCCTCCACCTTTCAGGAAGTGTCTCGGTAAGGATATGTATGTCATGTCATCTCGTAAAAGGGCTCCTCGTATCCGAGTCTGTTTGGATATCCCCAGGACAGAACTGTGATAATTGCTTGAAAAAGTTAAGAGGCCAAAAAAACAAAGAAAAACAAAGGGTAACTCGGAGCTGCTGGAAATACATCGGTAAACATCATAGAATGGGCCACAAAGTGGGCCAGGTGAAGTATCCTTAGCTTCTCCTAATGTTATAGCCCTGCTCTGGGGAGCACGTCTGCATATTTTCCAATCAAATTTTCCTAAGTGTTCAATTTAAATGTTAACAGCATGTGAGATATATGGAAAGTTTTCGTAGGTTTTCTCATATCTTTAGTCCTGAGTTCAGTGACCTATATGTATACTCACGACCATTAAAATCAGAACAGGCACGATGCGCTTGACTGATTCACATACTTACAATTGAGCGTTCCAATTTTGTTCTTGCAAAGAACAACGGAATTAGGCGACACTATTGTGCATTCCATTGATTGAAAATCTTATGCATATCACAATCAAAGATATCTTATAAATTCATAAATGTCAGACAATGCCCAGTAGCAAATTGTTCACAAATTTAAATTAAAACTACAATAAATTCTGCTCTACACAGAATATGTTTAAACAAGAATGATCAGCATTCCAATTTGGATTGCTGGGAGAATATGTTGGTGTATACAGACTGTCCCAAAAAAAACTATACAATCAAAGATTAATTTTTTGGCCCAAAATTTAAGTTCATCTCAACTGGAGTTTTACTGATTCTTTTTTAAGAGTGTTCCAGCTTTCATGAGATTTTTAGTTGGTGTAATTTAGGGGTCTGGTTCAGGAGTTATGTCTAATTATCTGAGAGAGTTGAAAAACCTGTTGGGCCAGTTTCTGCTATTCTGATATCAACAACGTTACCATTGAAAATCACGTTCAAGACATTCTTTATTGAAAATTAAAATAAAAAGTAAGCTTAAAGTGCTGCTTCTTGTGATTTAACATAATTTATAATTTTATAATGTCGCAATTGCTAATGGATACATGTAGCATTGGGAAATTCAATTCCAAACAGTCTTGTTGTCTCAGCTTTACTCCAGGTTTCAGCAGAAGGTAGAACCATAAAAACACCCTTGTTGAACGTAAACTGAGACCTTTGAACACAACCATCCTTTCCTTTATTGTTCTTTGTTGAACACTGCTTTCTTCATCATATTCCTCCCTGGCATCTTGGCAGTGGGGAATAGGGGAAGGGTAAGTTGTCCCTCCACATTAGAGCATTGTCCACACAACAAGCTGTAGACAAGCATTGTCCACACAACTTGCTGTAGACATGTTACATTAGTTTCAGCAGTCAAATTCCCAAAATTTCCATGCATTTCATGATTATTGTCCGCCTGAGAGTGAGTCCCTCATTTCACCCACAACAATAATTTCTGGTGCTTTCACTGAAAAATAATATTGATTAGTTCAATGCATGATAATACATTCACTCTGATCTGTACATGATTCTTTTGTTTGAAAAGGGTTTAATACCACAATGATGCTACACGCCTTATACCTTTAGTTTCTTGAACCTTCAGCAGTTCAGGTGAAACTGGCCCAAGTGGTATTTTATCCTCTGTGTTCAACTGACAATATCTCCGCTTAGGGTCCATTAAATTGGTTGGAATAAACGCTAGGATTTACCTTAGGATCTTGTCTAACAAATAAAGTCAAATTATCTGGCAAAAATGCACAGTTTATATAATTTTTAGTTTGATTGTATAGTTTTTATTGGGACAGTCTGTAGATTGGGAAAAATTGCATGATTCTGAGTATAGATATTTGGCATTGGTTTTGACGTTACCTTCATATAGGCATCATAAATTTGTTATCTCTCAGCACATAATAGCATGCACACCTTAGTGCATAAGATGTTGAATAATAATAGGCCTACCTGGCCTACATATAAGAAAGTACAAGAAAATAACACATGTTGGTGTGACCTCCCGACTCACTCTGGGCAACTGTAAGTTACAGATTTTAGCGCTGTGTGAAATGTCTTTGCAAGTATGCTAGATTCTATCACCATAATATACTTTTGGGCAAGTGCCATATCTTATTGGACCATTATTCCAAATGGGTGACAAAGGGTTACATTTGTAATCTTTTGGCAAGTGCCATATCTTATTGGACCATTATTCCAAATGGTTGACACAGCTGTTTGACCCCACGCAAATCGTCTCTTTTATTTTAGAGGCAATTGTAAGCAGTGGTGACACAATTTTGACAACTGATATAAGTAGGGCATGCAAGAGCTATTACCTCTGCAAAAATCAGAAAAATCCATTGCGGGAATCTTGCCATATAGGCCTAAAAGTCATGATTTCTATGTTATAGCACCCTCTATATTGCCATTTCCCATAGAAAGACGTGTTAAAATCGATTTTTAAGAAAAATCGTATTTGCCCGCAATGAAATGTTGTAAAATTTACACAGGATGAAGTCAGTGGTATAAATAATACAAATCAGTTGTCAAAAGTGTGTCGCCATTTATATTTTTTGTTTTATTCTGGTTTTCTCATAATAAATGAGACTTTCAAACAGCTGTGTTGACAAAGGGTTACATTTGTAATCTTTTGGGCAAGTGTCATATCTTATTGGACCATTATTCCAAATGGTGACAAAGGGTTACATTTGTAATCTTTTGGGCAAGTGCCATATCTTATTGGACCATTATTCCAAATGGGTGACAAAGGGTTACATTTGTAATCTTTTGGGCAAGTGCCATATCTTATTGGACCATTATTCCAAATGGGTGACAAAGGGTTACATTTGTAATCTTTTGGGCAAGTGCCATATCTTATTGGACCATTATTCCAAATGGGTGACAAAGGGTTACATTTGTAATCTTTTGGGCAAGTGCCATATCTTATTAGACCATTATTCCAAATGGGTGACAAAGGGTTACATTTGTAGGGGAGAGTCGGGTAATGCCGAACGCGGGGTAATCCCGAACGCAGCGATTTCGCTATATTGCGAAAGGAGGGAGACCGTGTTAACACCCTATGGTGTTAGCTGCCTTTGGACTTAATTCAAATGTAAACTGACCAAAATGGAAATCTCGTACATTCTCGCGAGAATTACAAAAAACACTTTTTAGTGAAAATGAATATTCAGAACATATATTTCTGGATGACATATCACATCTACAAGAAGAGAGAGAAAGGGGTTTAATAGTTTAAAAGGACTAGGGTTCCTTCACAATTAAAATCATGTACAACCGGGGGCACGTCCATGACGAAGTTTATGAAAGGAACGAGATTACAAACTTCACCTGGTTTGGGGTAATCCCGAATGACCCGTTTCCATGGCAACCCATATATGTGTGTCCCATCTAAACTGCAGAATATGAAAGCTCTCATCGTCTTTTCAATATACACTATTATCATACTTTATGTTGCAATAAGAACAAATTGCTATTTTTGTCCCCAAATGGCTGCCATTGAAAATACATGTTCAGCATTATCCGTGAGGTGTCGGTAATCCTAGAACGACGCCATTTTTTTTTTTGTTTTGATCATAACTTCTTTCCTAACAGGTTTGGTTAAGAAAACATGTGTATAGTTAGAGTTTTGCTTACACTTTTTTATTGATAACGGTTTCTTTAACCAACCTTGTTTTAACCATGTACCTTATGCTTCAATCGAATGGTGTTCGGCCTTTACCCGACTTACCCTAATCATTGATTTGTTCCAAGGTGTGATCAATCCCATAATGCAACCAGTTTTGGAATTCACCTCAACATGGTCATGTGGATTCCCAACAAAAAATCTTACCACAAAAAACACTGACTTTTAACACTTATAAATTTTAGCCCACAAGGCGCTAGTACGTTGGCAATTTTTTAGCATGATAATGGAATGTCTTGTGGTTCCTTAAACTTTTTTGAACACTTTTTATACTTTAAGTACTGACACATGTTTAATACTGCAGTAATAGGCCCCTGCATGCATTGTGGATTGATTCAAAACCCCCTCTGATTTGTACCCAACTTACAACAGAACTGGCCTTAGGGCCTTTGTGTATCCCCTTTGTTGCTCTGTTCAATACCTTCACATAAATTAGAGTCTAGTCCAGACAGCAGTGGAATCTAGTATATAACAGGAACAGAGGGCCTTTTTACTTTGTGGGGATTCCATTGGTATTGTAACAGACCATGGTCACCTGCAGATAATGTGTTGTTATAGCACCAAAATTGACTCCGTATCCTTCTGCTATTGCTAAACCAACTTCACCTCTCCATCCCCACCTATCTCACTCCCCACCTTCTCTCAAGGTGATTGTTCTCAAGAAACCATTTTGTAAAACGCCCATTAAAAAGAATCCTGTACTGTGTACCTTGCATTTCCTTTTCCTTTTCTGCCCTTTGAGAGATAACTTGTCTCCCAACTATTTCCTTCTCTAGGTTTCGTTCGGATTGGCTTCACCGTTGGATATTTGATACGTGCGATTGTGTCTATTGTCAATGGCCCACGGCATTGTATGCTGTAATGTCACTGTCAGTTAACAACAATAGCTGCATTTTTAATAGGTTTCATTCTAACACGAAGGGATGAATAAAGATCTATGTTCATGGGAACGGTTTTCTATAGAAGTCCTGGTTCCATATAAAATGCTGCATGAGCTCTATTGCAATGTCCCACAGCCACTTTGTCTCTGTATGGTCACTGTCAGTTACAGACAAGCTGCTTTCTAATAGGTTTCATCTAACAAGAAAGGGATTATAAATAGCTAATGTTTCTAATGTGCACGGTTTTTCTATTAGTCTTGTCGATATAAAATGCTGCATGACCTCTATGCAATGGCCCACAGGCCACCTGTATGCTGAATGTCACTGTCATTAAAAACAAGCTGGAATTTCTAATAGGTTTCAATTCTAACAAGAAAGGGATGAAAAGATCTAATGTTCTATGTGAACGGTTTCTATAGTGTTCCATATAAAATGCTGCATGAACCTCTATTGCAAGGCCCACAGGCCACTCGTATGCTGTACTGTCCACTGTCGTTAAAAAAACAAGCTGCATTTCTAATAGGTTTCATTCTAAACAGAACGAAATGACGATGATAAAGATATAATGTTCTATGTGAATGGTTTCTATAGTCTGTTCGATATAATGCTGCATGACCTCTATTGCCATGGCCACAGGCCACTCTGTATGCTGTAATGTCACTGTTCAGTTAAAAAACAAGCTGCATTTCTAAGTAGGTTCATTCTAACAAGGAAAGAAAAATGATGATGATAAAGATCTAATGTTATATGTGAACGGTTTCTATAGGTTGTTCGATATAAAATGCTGCCTGACCTATATTGCAATGGCCCACAGGGCCACTTCTGTATGCTTAATGTTGTTGTTAAACTAAATTGACTCCATATTCATTCTGCTCTATGCTAAAACCAACTCACTCCCCACCTTCTCTCAATGTGATTGTTCTAAAGAACCGTTTTGTTAAAAATGGCCCATTAAAAAGAAGCCCTGTACTGTGCAGATTGCATTTATCTTTCTGCCGTTTGAGATGATAAATGTCTCCCAATATTTCATTCTCCTAGGTTTCCTTTGGCATTGGCTCAACGTTGTGATTTTGCTACGGAGCGATTGTGTCTCTTGCAATGCCCACAGGCCACTCTGTATGCTATGTCCACAGTCAGTTAACAAACAAGCGGCATTTCTAATAGGTTTCATTCTAACAAGAAAAAGGGATGATAAGGTCTAATGTTCTATGGGAACGGTTTCTATAGTCTGTTCCATATTAAATGCTGCATTGACCTCTATTGAAATTGGCCCACAGGCCCACTCGTATGCTGTAATGCACTGTCAGTTAACAACCAAGCCTGCATTTCTAATAGGTTTAATTCTAAAGAAAGGGATGATAAAGATTCTAATGTTCTATGTGAACGGTTTCTATAGTCTGTTCCATATAAAATGTTGCATGACCTCTTTCTAAAGTGCCCTGAGTGAGCCTGTTGGAGCACATGGGTCAGTGGTTAAGACTTGGACACAGTCGAAGGGTGAGTTGAGCGGCTGTGGGTTTGGCCAACATATGTATGTATGACACTCTTCCATCCCACCGCTGTGATTCTCATCTATTATGACAAAATCAGTATACAACCCAAAAATATTATGGCGACACACTTTTGACACTCATAGGTGTCAGGTCTGAAACCCGACACCTATGGAGGATATTCTATCGTTCCTCTACCAACCCTGGCTTTTAGCTCAATGGGACGTGCAGTGCTTTTAAAGAAATACGGAGGTTGTGGTTCGAGTCCGGCCCAAGCGCACATAGGTTTTTTAAACTTGTGTGCGCTGGCCATCTTCCAGGAAAAAGATAATAAATATTCACTGCTTAAAAATGTCTTAAAAAATATACAAGGACAATTTTCCATTGGGGCAAAACAGCTGTGCTTAATCTTGACCGATGATTCTAAAATGGGCACTGGTATGCTAGGAAGGCTAAAACAGACTCGCTGTGAAGACGAGTTGCAAACCTACACAGCAACATTATAGCTCAAACGCTAGAAAAAAGAGATGGGCACCCAGGTGTAGCATAGTATTCCTCAATGACTTACTGCAACAACCCTCTGCAACTGTAACCAAATATATCAATGTGGAAATTGAAGGTCAAATCATGCTTCGTTAGTAGTTCATTTGCAGCCGAGATGGCATGCATAGAGGACTATAAAATACTTCATGTGCAGACTACACAAAAACGACACGGTAGCAATAATTAAACATCATCAAGAACAAGTTAAAATTGCCTGAAACTTTATGTACTGAAAGATGTTTGCAAAATCTTTTAGAGTATGAGAGAGCTGAAAAAGAGGAATTCCTGGTGTGGACTGTGTTTCTAGTTACAACAAAATTTAAGCAAATGAATGGTGGGAATGAGCCTAGAGGCTTCTTGTCTATGCCAAAAGTATTGCAGTGGAAAGTATGGATGGAAATCTGGAGGATTTTCTGAATGGATGTCTGGATGGATGTATGGAGTGATGTCTGGGTAGATGGGTTTTTTTTTTTTTCTGGATGGATGATTCTCGTGGATGTCTGGTAGATGCGTGCTGGAGGGGGGGGGGGGTGGAGAAAAAAGTGTCTGAATGGATGTTGGATGGATGTATGGGTGATGTCTGGTAGATGTCTGGATGGAAGGGTTCTGGATAGATGCTGGATGGATGAATGGATGTATGGGTGATGTCTGGGTAGAGTCTGGATGGATGATGTCTCGATGGATGTCTGGTAGATGTCTGGATGGAAGGGTCTGAATGGATGTGTGGCAGGATGTATGGGTGATGTCTGGTAGATGTCGAGGATGGTCTGGGTGGATATCTGGGTAGATGTCTGGATGGCTGTCTGGGTAGATGTCTGGATGGATGTCTGGGTGGTTTAGGGTGATGTTGGGTAGATGTCCTCGGATGGGATGATGTCTCGATGGATTGTCTGGTAGATTTTGTCTGGATGGACGGTGTCTGAATGGATGTCTGGATGGATGTATGGGTGATGTCTGGTAGATGTCTGGATGAAGGGTCTGGATAGATGTCTGAGGATGTCTGGGTAGAATTTCTAGATGGATTGTTGGAGGGATGTGGGTGGATATCTGGTGGATGTCTGAGATGGCGTCTGGATGGATGTCTGGGTGGATATCGGGCTAGATGTCTGGATGGGGGCTGTATGGGTAGAGTCTGGATGGATGTCTGGGTGGATTTCTGGGTGGATGTCTGGGTAGATGTCTGGATGGATTTCCCATCATGTATACATGCAAATAATGTTAACCCTGTACATAATTAGTGTCTGGTAATCTACATACTTGATTTTTTGAATTTCTGAGGTCTTGCACAAAATTACTATTGAGGCTCCGGGGACCTTCCCCTTATTATTTGGCACTTCATAGGCCCCACAGATATGCGGTGTATTCAATTTTATGGGGCGGCATGTGTTTTTTTTACGGGCCCCCCTGACCCCCCCCGCCCTGGTGGATCATATTTACCCACCTCCCCCCTTTGGACCCCCCCCTAGCGGGACTTGATCCCTCGAGATAGGACACATAGTGACCTCCAGTAGGCGTCAAGGTCATCTCAGGTACATTCCCATTTAGGAGCAAGCTCCTAATATATCTAGGACTATCGATACGGAATGGATTGCATTTTGTGGCGTATTTAACAGTCGGGAAGATAAGTGAAACAAGATATATAGTATCACACAACAAGGCAATGGCCAATTGCAACCTCATAGGTAGAGTCTTTTAATATCCCCTTGGAGGCATACCATCAAAACATCCAGTCATTAGAGAGACGGCGCCCTCCTTCCTTGGGTAGGACTATTCCACAGGATAAAATCCCATATGGTGTCTCTAATTTATTAAGAGTTAGTCATACACTGTCTCAACATTAGTTTTAAATAGCATGGATTTGGTTTTATCTATCCTTGGGGAGGCGGGTGCTCTTATTCTGCATTCATCCATCAGATCTTATTTTACGTGATGATGCCTGTTTGGTTTGAGCGAGACGCCAGTGTGCACCATACAATATTGGGTAAGGTGTCCGCAAAAAAACCAGGCTAGCGCTAGCATTTCCTTATTTTTTTAAAATAAGAAATTGTAGCGAGACTATGGGACACCATCAATGGCGGCAGAAGCGTAACAATATTGGGAGCTTAGAGGAATGGGAAATGCACTTCCTATCTATGTCTTTCCACAAATTTTAGGAGTAAGAAAAGGGGTTGCAAAATGTAGGGTGGACATGCCGCCTCTGTCCGTATCTCATACACAATATTTAGGAGCAGCCCTATGTTACCACCTATCTCTTAAAACGAAAGAGGGAAAAAAAACCACTCTAAAAGAGTTAAATCTCACTCCAAAAAAGAGCCACCTGAGTGACGCATCTTTTAAGATGACGAATCCCACTCAAATAAGAGGCAACAAATAACTCTAAGAAGAGTGCTGATCACGTACGATCCCTTTTAAGTGACTCGTCCCCTTATTGAGTTGTGATTCTTTAGGAATTTCGTTTGTTTGGTGATTCTATTGTATTGTAAGGTCATCAATTCATAGCCATCGTACATGCGAATAATATTGTGGCGCAGCATTGGCATTATTCAGTGAGACTGCATGATTGTGAGCATCTGACTTGTATGAATCACGGTATGCATGCCCGTTGTGCATGCATGATTGTGGCGTTTCAATACATTTGTAAGCCTAGCCTGGCCGTGGAGCCTGGCGCAGACTAGTCCCGTATGTACGAGTGATAATACGTAAATAACATTTTAATGCTTCTCCACACCTTGTCTGTAAATGCTATGAACTGTGACCCCGACACATACATATACTCACCCGTGAAGATATCTATTTTCCTTCCTAATTTCAACTCGTTCAAAACCGGTTGCTGACGGTCGTCGAATTAACTCTTCGCCATGTGTTCGAAAATAATCACCGTATTTGCGGCGTTTCTGATTGCCTATTAGTTCACTCCGAAAAGAGTGAGCATTTTCTCTTGTAGATCTAAAACCCGGTCGATAAGAAGTTGTCAGAGTGGGCTTAACTTCCGAAGAAGAGTGGCATTTTGACCCACTCGTAAAGAGGAGCTCTGGTAACCGCTATTGAAGGTGTCGGTTTTCATTTCTCGCCTCTTTTAGAGCTAAAGCCACTTGATTAAGTTAATTTTTTAAATAACTCGAAATGCAGAGTGATTTTTCACTCTTTCATTTTAGAGAGTACCCAATATGGAGTGTCTCACTCCTGTCCCCCTTACTTTTGCTGCCATGGACACCCCCGAATTTTATTCAATTCTCATGCCTCCCTACTTATACATCAAGGGATGGCACCAGGTGAAATTCTTAGAGGGCGAAAAATTAGACGATTGACTCCCAATCCCAAAACCCCCCATTTTTTAACGTAATTTTATTGTTTAACCCCTGTTTTGACCACAATGATCATCTTAGGATGTTGTATGGGTCTCATTGCCAGTCTCCGATATGTGTTCTCGCATGTGTTTGATCCCCATTGTATGCCAATTTTTGTAGAGATGGTGTCGCCTTTTCAAAATTTTATAAAATTGTGGAAAAATGGGCAATTTTCTCAAATTTGAGTTCAATTTTCACACATTTGCCCAAAATGGTTGTATTCATGGATATTATATGTCCCATGGCCCTCTGGGAAAAACCGCCACATGTGGGAAATTTATATTTTGAGTTTTTACTAAATATCACTGCAGATTTGAATATTAAGTTTCCATACCTGTTTACTTTTTTCATTTTCTTCTTTTATACCCACGGTCCAAGTTTGCTATACAATCTGACAAAAAATAAAGTACAATATAACAGATTTTTAAAAGCTATTTTCTTTATTTCAAACTGTTCCGGTGCCAACAGGTGCGGGTTTTCCCAGATCACATCACATATGGAGTCCCGGTTGGGCAAAAATTTGGTAAAAAACATTTGAAAAGTATGACATAAAAACGCCAAGTGGTAATTAATGTGCCAAAAATTTACATCAAGGTAGAAATATGAGTGCAGATCTCCATTTTAGCAGAATTGGGCCCAAAATGTTGCATCGCACAGTACAGAGGTGGTACCGAGTCAATTCCCACAATGCACCAAGTTTGGGGAATTTTTTCACCTCAATAAGGGCATGTGATCCCACAAAAATTCTTATTCTTAACACATAAACAATGACTTTACACTCATTTTAGCCCACAAAGCATTAGTATTTTTTTTTTTGCATGATCATGAATGTCTTCTGGTTCTTGAACTTTCTGAACCCTTTTTTATCACTAAGTACTGACAGTGTTTACTACAGTACCCTATTATAAGCTATGTGCAATGGCCATTATGGGAATTGATTCAAATCACCTCTGACACAGGTATAAATTTATCCCATTTTGGTCACAATTTCTATTTATGGGGGCCCTCTCTCAGAGTGTTGGAGTCATGTCCCCATACCCCAAACAAACATGAGAACCTCCCTTTTTGGGCGACTCCTGGCCTCACGGTTGCGAATTGTTTGCAATTGGGTCTTACGCCCATAGGGTTATCTCCCCCTGCCCTGAAAAGCCCAGCTTCTGGATAAGCCTAGCTTCTTATATCCTAGCTGTCTGGATAATCCTGTGCCAGTGGGTAGAAAAGCAGGGGTCCTAGGGACCAATGGCCCCTGCACTTTTTGAAAACAAAATCCGAGGTCACATGGTCCAATTTTCAAATAACCCAGATTACACTGGGCACCAGAACCATTTTCTGTTACCGTTCACCAAACCAACATGTTCCACGACTAAACAGTAAGACATCAGCCCTCGCACCAAAGATCACAAGGAAAAACCTTCATAAGGCGGTTTGACGGTCCCCCTTTTGTATTCCCCACACACACGGCGGTCACAAGTTGACATGTTGGACCCCGAAAATCTCTCATGTAATACTTTGTCTCGCTGAAGTATGAAGTGGCGACGCGCGCGTACACAGACCCCCCTCCTTTCAGTGCAGTCGCTTGTTGCTTTCCTACGCGCGCGCTGAAATCGGTTCAATGTAGACGCCCGCTCGCTAACTTCATACTCGAGCTGGACAGATTATAGTTGGAATAGCCAGTCTCATATTTTCATCGCTGTGTTTCACTACATATCCGATATTTTTCGTGCCAAAGTCTGGTTATTAAGAATTATTCTTACTAACTACATTGTAAATTATAGCCAAAACACATTGAAGACGTTGCGTCGAGACCACAATTTAATAAAAAATGGAAAGCCAATGCAACCCTCGGCCAATTCTGTCATGCAAACTTCAATGATATAATTCATCCATCACACCCCGTAAACATCCCTCCGTACCTTGCCATATTGATTACATCGCCACGCCCAGGTTTGTTTACCGTTATTTTTCCGTACAACAATTCAACAAGATTATTAATTCGCTTCATTGAGAGGTAAAGATATTAGCATATGACCCTGGGAAATTTGTTCGTCTACGAATTGAAAAACATGTCCTTGAACACAAATTATAACCCAGTTTATATGGCAGAATAGAGGTGGATTGGCCTGCCTGCTGTGCATTCATTGTGAATAATGGAGTTAACTCGGGTATTGTCAATGTGATATTTGGGCTCAGTCATTGGCTCTGTGTACTGAAGCGGTAATTGACCAACTTTGGCTTAATTTCTCTAACCGGATTTTAATGGCTGTAACTCGAGTTAGTCACAGAAAGGGTCCGCAAGGCGTTGTCCTGTGGACTGTAACTGCATATGTACAAGGTCAATATAAGACAAGATATTTTCATGTAGCAAATTGATGCTATGTAAAATCTCTAGTGCTGCATGTTGCAAGAGGTCTTTCACCTACTGTAGTATTTTGGACTGATAGGGTCGATTTGTTACCCTCCCCTCTCTCGAGAGTGTAAACCGCTGGCTTGTTCTGTGCATCACAGCATACTGATTGCGCTGCATATCAAGAAGGCTTGGTGTAGCTATAGATGGTTAATCCCTGGAGTTTTTGATGTTTTGTCACTACATGGCATGGCTCTATTTGTATTTTTTCTGTCTCAAGTGTGTTTTAGCTAGATCTAGGGAACATTTTATTTGTATGTTATTGAATTTGGAAGTAGTGTGTGTGCACCTGCTAAATATTTGCAAATGGGTCAAATTTAGAAAGAAAAAAAGAGCAACAATTTCAAGCTGAAGACGGATTGGGAAATTGGAATAAAAAAAAAACATTTTGAAATTTGATATAAGATGTTGTTTTCATGTGTTCTATATTTTGTTTTTATAGCAAAACAGTATATGCTAAAAATATGACCAGTAGTGGATTGTTTCAGATTTCCCGAAAAGATGGGGGGTTTTTTTGTGCCAAAAGAGCATTCCCAAATATGGGTATCTCTTTTTGGTTTGCTTTTATCATGACATTACAAAGATTTGTAGTAATGTAAACAACTGAAATTTAAAGGGCCATGGTCCAATCATTAATAGCCCTGTCCCCAGAACCCCAAATTTTTCCGGAAGTTGTCAAAATGTTGGTATTAGGAAGCTACTATTTTTTTCATTTACTCTGTGAAATATTAAGGCTAAAGGATGTGTAGTTTGGAAGTTATGAGTGAAAATGTGCCCCATTTTGGTCGACCAATATTAACTTTATGGGGCTTACAAAATCACGTTTTTAACTCTCACATCAAAATGGATTGAAATATCGGCGCAAAACTTTACAGATGGGATTTTTGGAACTTAGGTCATTCTAAAAAGTAAGAAAAACAACAACAGTGGACTGATACTGAATAACTCAAATCAAGAAAATGAGGGAAAAATACAAAAACAAAAATGGAAAACCAACTGAACAAGAACACTTGATATTATGTAGACTTCTTACTGTGCAACCCAAATAAGCTCAAATGGTGTTTAATTATATTGAACTGAAATAAGTAAACAGCGCATTGAAGTATAAAAACAATATATTTATCATAATTAATACCTTATAGAAATCAGCAATTAGGTTATTGATTGATTTAATTAGTGGTTTATTTCTAGCACCAAAAGGGATAAGCCATGTTTTTTGTGTCTGTTTACCACGCTTGTTCAGCTCATACAATTCTTCCTTAGCCAGCGGGGCAAACGCAAAGGAGTAGGGCTGGGCAGAATATAAATTGACACGTCTGTATTTGAAAGTGTTAACACCTGTATCTATACCACATTGCACTGTGTGAATCCCTATGAATAATAAATGGGGGAAATTCCCTGGGCATGCTCAACATTTGATTTTCACATTACTTGTCGTTTTGCTCGGGTTAATGATAAACACGCAGTTTTCTTGGAGTTGCGAGCAATTGTCAATATTTAATCGGAAAGACTTTCTGGTCGGTGTGTCTTGTAGAGGAAAATTGAAAGCACCGTGTGAAAGATTAACTTCTAAGATGTGCTGGAATGATGGGTATTACTAGACCATATCTAACAGATTTTCCATTTGATCTTGGGGGTTATTACCTATCTAAAGTAAAGCCCTGACCTTGTGTGAAGTGCTTTAATTTTAAAAAGCATATAATGCAATTTCTAAAAACCTCTGCAGTGTTACTAGATATTTTCTTGGTTTTGATGTATAAATGTCTCTGTTTGAAAAAAAAAATCTTATGTTCAACTGATGAGGTGGCAAATGCTCAAGTCTGGAATGTGAAGCTGCAATAGCAAATAATGTAAGCATTGAAAAGGCCTTGTTTCATTGTATTATTGCATTATTTTTACAGATACAGCAATAACAGCAATGTTAAAAGGGCATAGAGACATTCATTCTTGTCCACACGACTTGCCCCAGCGAAAGGAAGATGTTGCTGTTACTAAAACTGTTCATTTTGCAACTTGCATATCTACAATTAGTTGGCTGAATTCTTGTTTCTTTGCAAGAAGCCTGGAGGGTGTTTGAACCAATCCTGCAAGGCATGCAATGTGCCTATACTGTACTGAACTAAACACAAGTCATGTCAGTAGGCCTACTTAGGGATAAAGAGTGTTCAAAAAGTTTTTGAACCACAAGACATTTCATGATGCATGCTTAAAAATTAAAATTACCCAAGTACTAAACCAATCAAATAATGCTTTGCAATATGCCTATACTGTACTGAACTAAACACAAGTCATGTCAGTAGACCTACTTAGGGATAAATAGTGTTCAACTCTTTGTCAACTTAGCAGGTATGGTTACCCGTTCTTAAAACATTTTTGGTGAGGGATACTTGTTTTGTAGTCTTTATATGCAAAGAGCTGATTTGTCAATTTGAACCACAATTTGTGACATTTTCTGCAAAATCTCTGAATATATATAGCTACAATGCAAAATCTTTATCTTATTCTAATGCAAAAACTTAAAGGTGGCAAACAACAACATTTATATTACCCACTCTCTCTTTTTAAGGCAAGAGTCTATTATTTAGAAATATAGACTGTCCCGACACATGAGGCAAGTGGCTATAGCCCTTTATTCCCACAGCATAATTCTTTAGTTTCTTCAATTTCCTTTTGTAAACACCTCGGAGGAGCTCATTGTCGACACCTGAAGAAACTTGTTTCTACATGTAGGTCATGTGATATTTGAGAGATATACGCAGATAACTAGCTAGAGAGACGAAAAATCAATTAAAATGGCATTTTAAGGTCGTGAGAGGTAGCTTAAGGTTTAATTGTATTTCTCAGCTTGCAAGTGCTAAATGAGAAAACCAGAAAGGGGACCGAGAAGGCTTTCTAATTTGATCGAGATACGGGTGCCCGCCACAAGAAAACATCCCCTATTAAATTGGGCAAATTCAATACGTAAAGATTGTGTAGGGATTAAGGGAATTAGTAGCACCTAGATACGTGTGTGCCGCCACATGGTTAGCATTGGCCGGCGACTTGTGCATTAGTGGCTGGTATAGTTCCCTATTCACAAATTTGGCGCACAGCCTATGGGTAAAATCAATAAGGCTAGCTTCTTCATGCTGCGAAGTTTGTGTTTCCTATAATGCTCACCGGAAGCCATTGCCAACATGGGGCCCAAAAAGTGTGCATTCGGTTACGCGGGTTTTGTATAACATGGCTGATGGGCAGCTCATGCGAGCAAAGGGATCGGAGACTTTGCCGTACGTCTGAATAGTCAAAACATTCATCTTTTGGCTAATAACATTTTGTACAAAAACATTGGTCTCGCTTGGATTGTGTAATCACAACATGACAAGGTGTTTATTAAATCTTACTGTTTACCTTTGGTATTTTGAGAAGGGAGCCCCCAGAAACATGGTGAACTTCAAGTGAGCTTAACAAATGGATACAAAACTAGATGCGTTGAAACTGGTATATTTTGTGGGTGTTAAATTTGTGCATGCTCGGTAAAGTTTCACATTTATCATGTCTCTGCCATAAATATAGCTTGTCACTTGAAAATAATAAATAAGAATGCACAGTCATTTAAATGTATTCAAGATTTATTACTAATTGTCATATTCAAAGAAATAAGAAATTCAAAATGGTCTTCCTGAAGGTGAATTAATTTTATGGTTTATTTATGGTACCTCCCGAGAAGAACTTAAAAGGGGGAAAACATCCGATTGATCAGATGTCTCCACTTGGTTTTTGCCCCAGGGCTGAACCACAATTTTCTTGAGTTTGTTTTATTGCAAAACGTAATGTATTCCTTGAATTTGAGTTGTGTAGAATGCGTAGGGATATTTTATGCGATTGTCAGGAAATCTCCAGAGTGCAGAAGCCTGGAGCCTGTAACATTGACTGCTGGGGCAGCCGACAGTGTGTTACTTTATGCTAACAACTAAATGCAAAACTCTTTCTTGATCTTGGACCCCTTTAAGGCTAAGAAAGAAAAAGCTGTGATGAGCAAGAATGCGATAAATTTGCATGTGATGAATTAGTGTGTGATGAATTAGCGTGTGATGAATTAGAATGTGATGAATTAGCATGCGATGAATTAACATGCGATGAATTAGCATGCAATGAATTAGCATGTGATGAATTAGCATGTGATGAATTAGCCTGTGATGAATTAGCATGTGATGAATTAGCATGCGATGAATTAGCTTGCGATGAATTAACATGCAATGAATTAGCATGCGATGAATTAGCAATGTGATGAAATAGCATTAGTGGTATGATTTGAAGGGTATGTTTCTCACTTTTGGAAGTATACTCTGTGCTATAAATTCCAAAATGCAAAGGTCTGATTGTACAGCATTTTAGAGGAGCATAATAAAGTCAAGTTTACTTTAACTAGACATTTGTAAGTAGGCTACGAGAACGACTTGAATTGCATGGCACATTTTCCCACTTCTGGAGCTAAATTCAAGTGAATGTAAAATATTCCATTTCACATCCTCGAAGAGTGCGGTGATAGAAATTTTGACATTGACATAATTTGATTTTCTTGTCTTGGGGTGTAACTTGGAGCAGAATATGACACATGGAGGAGATCCCTGGCATAAAATAGTAAAGTTTCAATTCAGTAAAGGTATTTTGGGGAAAGGTCCTAGTAAAGGGGTGCCATATCTCCTGTGCCCTCTCCAGGTAACATCAATTCAACTTCAAGTGGTTTGAACACACGTTATTATCACGTCAGTCAGAACTCATATATGAAGTGTGACTCGCGGTGCTCAAAAAGATGGCTGTGCTAACACTTCTATGTTCAAGTTCCATCTTAAACACAACGCAATGCTCACACATGCTTAACCCCGTAAAATATGACAGAATCGGCTTTGAACAGGTTGAAAATGATGTGAATGGCAGTAAAAAATCTCCAGACTGCAGAAACCTGGCGCCAATTACACCAACTGAGGAGGCAGCCAACAGCGTGTTTTCAAATTTTCCAAAAACTCCAATCTTAGACCCTTTCAGATGGCATAGAGGAGTGCAATTGAATAGCACATTTTTACAATTCAATTGGAAAACCGGCAAATATTAAGTCTGTATTTTGCAATTTTCAAATGTAGTTGTAATATTTAAAAAAAAATCATTAGCATTAGGAAGACACAAGGGGTAAAAACATATTAAATATGCATAAAAT
>JAMKCH010017989.1:90000-97603 GCA_023653785.1 Ophioderma brevispina
CGCTGCTGTCTGGACTACAGTGATTTCCCTGCTGTCTGGACGACAGTCGATTCCACTGCTGTCTGGACTACATTAGATTCTCACTGCTGTCTGGACTACAGTCATTCCACTGCTGTCTGGACTAACAGTAGATTCCATTGCCACTGCTGTCTGGACTACATATATGTCCCTGCTGTCTGGACTACAGAGATTCCACTGCTGTCTGGACTACAGTAGATTCCACTGCTGTCTGGACTACAGTAGATTCCACTGCTGTCTGGTACTAAGTAGATTTCCAACTGTGTGTTCTGGACTATAGTAGATTCAAACCCATCACCTCTAGTACTTTTTCTGAAGGTATGGGCATTGAATTAGGGGCATGAACCAGTGGGTGGAAATTAAAATTCCACACTAAAAAATCTATTGAAACAGGTTGTCCGATAGCAAAGAAAAATCAATTCTACGATATGCTTAATGAAAGCCATTCACTTCAAGCGAAGCCCTATAAGTACCTCTCAAAACTTCCGAGTATAATCGTATTTACTTCCGTGGTATTCATGTAACAGGTGAGTGAATGTTACTGACTTTTGAGCAACAGTGTCTTGGATAACGAAGGGCACATAAAAGTAGTTGGAAAGCAGATTAGCTTAGTTTCGTTCATGAAACCATTCACATGGATTCCTGTAAAAATCCTCCATTGGAAGCAATGCATTGTGGGGGAAGCTACTGATATCTTCTCTTGAAAGAACCACTGGTGGGAATTGCACAAGAGATCTCAGTGGTGTGAGACAAAGATACCCACCCAACACACCAACTCCCTCCCCATGTTGGAATTTCAGGATACTTTTGAACCGAGGATATAAATCAAGTACACTCCCAATGGATTGCCCTTTTGAGTGAGGAATGAGAAGTATTTAAACACTGAACCGTTTAGTGCCGCGAGGAGTCGCATAGTCGGTGCTGAATAATTTTTAAGACTTTTAAGCGTATACGGTCCTTAAAGAGGGAAAGTTTTTAACCCAGCTGAAGTCAGTTGAGTCTAGGTTCTTGCACTGTTGTATTGCCCCCCAAATTCAATAAAATGCCATGCAACTGCTTGACTATAATAGTAATGATGCTAATAAGCAACTTTCTTTTCACATAGGGACTTATAGTAGATTCAAACCCATCGTGTCACCGGAGAAAAAGTTTTGGACAGTGACGATTAGTTGGAGAGGAGCATATAAAAAGACAATATGGGCCCTATTCAAATGTTTCATTGAACACAACTGAGATAATATGGCCTTTCATGTTCGATATCATTTTTCTACATTGAGAGTTGCAAAGACTTTCTGTGTTCTTTGTATGCAAAACACACGGGCGCATCAAAAGTCATTAACATTCAACTCACCTGTACCTTGAATACCACTGAAGCAAATATGATTAGTCAGAAGTGTGAGAGTTCAAGTAGCTGTATTAAATACCACTTACGTTGCATTGGAATGCTTCATTAAGCAAGACTACCCCATGTTTCAATAGATTAGCGTGAAATTTTAATTCTACCCACTGCGGAATTGCCCCTCATCCAATACCCATATCTTCGGGAAAGTACTAGAGGTTGACACGATGGGTTGAATCTTCTATAGTATGGTCCAGATGGACAATATTTCAAAAACTCGCATAGTGAGAGAATTATTATTACACCTTGTGGTGTGGTGTGGCGTGTGTTGTGTGCGCACATGCACTATTATTATCCATTGTGAGAATATTAAACCATGTGTTTTGTGATGTGGGTGTGAGTGAATGTGGTGTGTGTGTGTGGGATGTGTGTTTGCATGCATGCATGGCACGGTGTCGCGTGGGTGTGTGGGGTGGTGTTGTGCATGCACAGTGTGTGGCTCTCTATGTTGCGTATGTTGTTTGTGGTCAATATGTTAACCCACCCTGAGATAAACATTGATTGGTTACCTGTATCTATTTTCTGTGATGGATTTACCATTGCGATTTGGGACAAAATGATCCTTGGGTTATAGTTTAAACGTGTTGTGTGACCTCATGTGACCTCAATGAAGGCAGGATCAGAGTGACATGAGTATAGTGGTCATTGGGGTCATTTTAATCTGATGTGAACCATGTAATAATTATACTCGGGGACAGAACCTTTTGACGAGTACTTCCTGGTTGTAAAAGGAGCGGGGATATCGGCGCATATGGACATGGTCAGGACCCAGCAACAAGCAGTGGTTCAGTGGCCAATCAGATGCAAGTGCATTTTTTCCACAGTAATACGCGAGAACCAGGAAGTATGTGCTAGTCAAAAAGGTTTTTTTGTCCCTGATTCTGTGCTGCGTCAACATTACTGTAATGATTCCATTGGATGTGAACACAATAGCTTGGGCTGGGCCCGAACACAGCAGAACTTTTAGCTACTTTAATAACAAATCAGTGGAAGCTATTTATATAGTTGTGTACTGTATAATATAAATTTTCACGAGGGGTGTTTAATTTCGCGAATTTTGTGAGTGAATATAAAAATGACGAAAATAAAAACTTACGAAAATAACTGTTTTGAAAGTAGATTGGATTGCATTTGATATCAAATACGTGAAATTCAAATTCTTGCACATTTGGCAAAACTTATAAAATGTGAAATATTGTACGCAGAAAGAAATTTCCACTTATACAGTAATCTGAATGTTGCTTGTGTATTATAAATCTTAACTCCAAACTTGGGAGAATGTCTGTCCGGGGATGTCTGTCAATTGTGGGGCCATAATAATTAATCCAATTTGGGTCAGATTTACACCCGAGATTAGGTTGATTGAATACATTGCCCAGGCTTGTGTTAAATTTGAACCTGAACATCTGGACTTGCTCAGAACTGCTAATGTATAAATTCTTCTTGTGCCACAAATACGATTGCTAAAATCTACCAACATGGGTCAGAAAAATCACTGACAGGCTAAAGCCCCAATGGGTTTCACAGATTGGGGTCAAAGGTCATGTGGCAGATTAAAGGGCCACTAATTACAAATCAACTGAAATTAATCTTCACTACTACATGTTTGATGTCACAAAGCAATGCTATTATCACCAGATAAGACTTGGTTCTAGCACAAAAGGTTAATGACCTGCTGAGACTACAGCACCATTGATGCTCTTGTTACAGTTATTGGGGCCAAGGCCTCCAGGTACGTTAGAATGACCTCATGTTCTGACAGATTTTTTTTCTCCACTGCAGCACTTCTGCTAAAGAATGCATTTAGCAATTGATCTTTGTTTGAGGGGATCAGATCTAAAGGTCTTTTTCCCCTTACTTAAAGGTTACTGTTTACCATGTGACATGTGTATTTTGGAGAGCCTTGTGAAGAGGGCAGAAGAATGTGCTCAGGTCTTGTTTTAGTAATGATACCAACTCCATTTTATTTTTAATGGGGTCTTCTCTTCTGTTTCAACCTTGCGTAGTACCGACACATTCATTAAACTCTCTCTCTTAGTGGTTGACATTATCCACGGGGACTATTTAACTTTACAATTTTTGGTATTACTTATCTTGGCAGACAATTCTTTAAAGGGAGATAAGATTCTTGTTAAGCAAGGATCAAACTGAATTTGTACCTATGACATTTTATAGTTACATGAAGATAAAATACATAACTCAAATTTGAAAGGTCATCACCAAGGTTAAATCTTTAAATATGCATTGATATTTCTTCGTTTTAAAAAAATGGATCCTCGTATGTTCACCTTTAGTTTTGGGTCTCGAAGTAGAATCAAACAAGGTCAATGCTTTTGACTGCTTTTGATCCCTGCTTTTAGAAATAATGTTAGACCGTGGCAAATTATTTTTTGTTGTAGTCTTTGTTAAATAAAATCCTTGTAACAAGGTTAAACATTGTTACCTTTTTATAAAAAATAACGATCTGTCCATAGGCTTTCACAAGTGTCCCCTTGCTAAATTTTGTTTTAGAGAAAGGTTAGGCCTGTATTATTAGAAATGGTGTCTACTTTGCTTTAAAGGTGCTTTGTTCCAATTTTTGTCCCTAGCGTTTTTCTCTACTTAATACGAGAGCATGACACTTGTACACACTGACCATCAAGTAACGTGGGAAACAACTTGCGGTTTTGATGCTAGATGCGATGCATAGTGCAATGCCTATTCACTAACTTGTGAGGTTTTTACTATGTTATGGTTTACAACCATTAAAATGGTATTTTTTTTTTAATCTGTATTTGCAGAAAGAACTCGATTTGAAAGCTGAAGTTTCAGTACGACAATGAGAAAAATACTGCCTTTGACGCCTTTCACCTGATTCTCAAACTTTATACTACTTTTCCGGGAAAATCGGTCCCAAAAACCATCGGAACACGCACCTATATTGTCTTACTTTACAGATGATTGTCATATAGTTACGGAGACACGGAAAAGCTACAGGTAATATGCTATCTGTACCCAAAAGCTGCAGTCCCCCACAACCACTCTGCTCATGTCACTTTCTACCTGCCTCAAAACAGGTGAAATTGTTTAAAGGGGCATGAGAAAAGGCCACTGGCCATCTCGGTGAGAAAATTGACCTGAATATCCGTAGCTTAGCCCTGAGTTCCATGATTTTCACCTGCTCATCTGGGCAGCTATGTGTATGTATACCTTGGCACACATATCCAGCTGGACTGATGTAATGCTGGCAGGTCAAATCAGGTCATTGTCCCTATAGTTTGGCAAAGACTTGGAGATTTTGTGTCCAGTGTGGATTATTTTTCATCAATATCTATTAATGACCAATGTGGCTCAAAAATGGCCAAAATGTAGGTCTCAGAGTCACAGAATCCCTTCTTGTACTACTCTATGAAATAAACCCAAAAGAGGATCCTTTGTCACAAGGGTATGTATTATAGATGACTTTATCAGGATATTATTTAGATTGGACCAAGCATGTTTAAGCGCCAGTGGCATAGCCAAGGTGGGGCAGAGGGGGGGGGAAGACTGACCCTTCTGAAAAAAGGGGAAAATGTGAAACAAAAGATGATATTCATGTTTAAATACAGCCCTTTTTGCAGACTTTTTTTGTTCCTGGAACGGGAAATTTTTTGTCTGTGGTCGGGTCATTTTGTTGCACCTCCGGGAAATTGCCCCCTTCGAACCACCAGGCTGATAACGCACCTGTAATAAGATCAATGTATGTGTAAAATGTGTGATGGGCAAAATGGAAGAAAAGTTTGGACAGTGCACATTGTTTCTCTAATTTAATAAACCTTTTCCTCTAATACAAACTTATGTTTCTTAAAGAGTGAATCAACCATAAAAACATGCAAAACCACATGAAATTGCACTCATACAGTTCAATCACTTCCCGCATTTAAAAACAATTTGCATGTTTAGAATGCACATAATTTAGTCAAGTAGGAACAAGAGCGTGGACCGTCAAGTGGGTTTATGCTTTTGATGTGAAAGTAGTAGTGTAGGGTGTGTCTACTTTAAGAATCTGACGGATGCCCCTGGGCAATTTTTGTTATTGACGTCATAAAGCCACACCCACTTTTTTCACATAGCCAATTATGAATTATCTAATTTATGATTACTATATCCAGTTCGGTATCATATTAAAGCTTGTGGCAAATACGATGTAAATATAGAAGTTAAAAGAGATAAAAACTCAAGTAGAGGTCACTTAAGGGACATTTATAGGGCATAAAAGGTCAAATGAGGTCGAGAATTTAGGGGGAATAATCATTGGAAGGGTAAAAATGAAATCTACACATTTAAATCAAGGAAAAATTACCTTCTATTGCTTTTGTTGACAACAATCGGAGTTCCGTTCAAAAGTTATAGTCAAAAAATATGTAACTCGTGACATTGGAAATGTTTTAAGGGGGATCATTAGTCAAGAAATCAAAAAAATTAATTATTTTTCAACCAGTGCACCAATGACCCCCCTTAAAACAAGTTCCCATGGGGGCTGGCGGCTACTAGCAATATTTTAGTTCATCACATAGTGTAGTTATTAGACTCCAATTTCTTTTTATCCCATCACTCTCGGATAAATCGTTTTTGAGAAATCCTGTTTGCACGCTGCATGCCATTCGTTAAAATGATTTTTAGAGATAGGTATTAAGTAAGAAAAACACAGGTTTTACTTTCATGATGAATAGAAAATAAGTACTTGAATTTTAAAGATAACTTGAAAATTAGAGCTCAAAAGGTAAATTACGGTTTGAGATCTAAATTTTGAAGTGGAAAAACTAAACCATCGCAGCTGAAAAAACAATAAAATACAAAGATGTTAAAACACAATAGAACCAAAACATAAGAATTCAATTCACGAAGTTCCACCCTTATTTTACCATAACTTTTGAATGGAAGCTCCGATTTTGTCAAACAAAAAGCAATAGAAAAGGTTAATGTTTTTTCCTTGATTTAAATATGTGGATTCAAATTTTTTCGCCCTCCAATGATATATTCCCCCCTTAATGGAATGTGTAAACCTATCATGTTTGGTATCAAATCAAAACTTTTTTGTACCGAAATGAAAACTACATGGTTGTTAATAGTTAGCTACAAATAAATCAAGCTCAAGATCAGTAAAGGTCATACAAGGTAAAAAGAGGTAAACTGAATAAATAATGATTACATTATGCAAATTCTGGTATGTCAGTTCAAGTTAGAGCCCATGATGGAATCGGTAGTAAAAACCCAAGTTAACGTCTTTTGAGGACAAGGATAAAACACGATAGAACAAAATGCCTTACTATTTTCCTGTCTCCTCTATACCTCGTCCTCTGATGCTCTTCTTCCAGAGGCTCGTCCAATTCTTTTTCCTCATCAATCTCAACTGCAGATTCAGTTTTCGTTTGCCCACAGTGTTGTTCAGTGGCGGATTTAAGATCAGCAGGGTCAGCAGCTGCTGGAACAGGGCCCCCCTAAATTATTGTTCTCAGGGCCCCCTAAGAACCCCCTAATCGCACTAAAGAGCGACATTGTGTCACTTCGCGACACTAAAGGGGCCCACCTTAAGTGAGTGACAGGGGCCCTTTTCCTTAAAATCTGCCACTGGTGTTGTTTCGCTTCACACTTGCAGTAGTAGTACATGAATGATAGCCAGCTAACTGGCAATTAGCTCTGGAACCGGTGGCACTGACTTGCACTCCCACAGCCACAGGTAATAAGTTATAATATTCTTGGGAGCAACCCAGGTGCCATGAACGAGGTACAGGAATGTCCCTTCCATTTTCTTATTCAAACATGGGAAATATAGGGGAACCGGGGGGGCGGGGGGGAATTCCATCTTGCAGGTGATGGCATATGTAAGGCTGTTAAAGACCCTTTTTCAGCATGTTGTCACCCAAGGACACCATATTTTTTAAAGATCACCTAAAGATCACCTGAAGACCTCAATTTTGAAGAAATTTTTGAAAATGTTTCACCAAAATATCATCTTTGAAGATTTTTGTTGCAAATTTGTCACCCAAAAACCTGATTTGTGCATTGGTTGTTCTCACCCACACCTCTTGATGATGCGAAAACTCAATTCAACGTACGCAGGATCAAGTAAATGATACAACCCAAGAGGATTTTAGAAAACATAGTATATAGAAACGGAGAAGAACACTGGATGAACATTGAATTTGCGGGAAGGGGACAGCGTGC
>JAMKCH010017990.1:0-24588 GCA_023653785.1 Ophioderma brevispina
AAAAACAGCAACCAATAAAGTAAAATATATTCAAGTTGGTACTCGAATCAAGTTAAAAATTATTTGGTCAATTTGAGACTTCACATAACTATATGGCTCCATTTAATGCTGACATATCCATCTGAAGGCTGTAGATTGCTTGTCAAATGCTGAGCATGATATGGACTATAGCTACCTTGACCATCGCATACCAGGGTCTGTAAGAAGTATTGCTTCCAGGCTGATCAGCCCTCTGTAACATGTTAAGACAGAGATGATAATCATAGTAATGGACTTGGATTTGGAGCAAGTCTACACATGTTTTTCAATATGGGCAAATGTGTTGGACCTTACAGAAAAAACAGGGACCTTCACCCAGTGTCCTGAATATTTTGAATGGACCACACTAGCAATGGTTGTTATGCATGTATTCCATTAGTGTCAAAATGTGTGAAAAAACAAAGTTCCAGCTGAGTCTAGAAGTATATTTTTACATTTATCCTGAAAACTATCCGTTACTTTGTCATTTTTGTACCTGAAAATCATTTACAATACATCTCATATTAAATACAGCAAAATTTTCAGGAACGTATGCAATCATTATAACACACAGGAAATAAAAACACTTTCAGTTACAAATAGGATCATTTCCAGTTTTGAGAACAGTGGTTTCTATAGCGGGTCGCTATGCGACCGGCAAAAAATGGTTGATTTGGTAGTAATTGGTGGCTGACAGGTAGGGGAATGCTCTACAAAGCAATTAGCTTCAAAACATAGATCAGGGTTTAATAACTCTGACCATTCTGACCGTGAGGATTTAGTTTTGCTTCTGCAATATCTGGAAATTGAAAAATTGGGGAAGATGTCAAATGGAAGACGCTTCATTTTTCTTCAAAGTTGTAATAAGTTGAGAAAACAGCAGTTAAGTGTACTGTAAGGAATTCGGTACATCTCCCTGGCCTGGGCGCATACACAAGCCCTTCCTTATTCCTCATTGTCATCTAAATTTTACTGTTTAATCCCTGATAATTGTGCTAAAGTATTGTTTTTAACCTATATAGTTAGTTTGTAGCGTTTGCTGCCCCTGGTTGATGGAGTACTGAATCAGTGGTTTGACAAGACAAAGTCAGTATGCCATGGTGTGGTGAGTGTTGGTGTGGGTGGGGTAGTCAGGTAACTGATGGATACAGGATCCAATGGGTTGGCTGAGGGGTTGGGTCGGGTGTGCCTTGTGGGCGATGGGGAAAAAGTTAGTGGCATGGCAGGGGATTCAGTTTGTGGCAGTAGTAGGCCACATACATTTAAATTTGGAGCCATTTTACCATATTTGTGTTTTTCTTTTAGTTACTGAGGAGATTTGCATTTTTAGACAAAAACAGGAAAATGATAATTCCAAGTGATCCAAAATCAATATTTTTGTTTATAAACTAATAATTGGACAATCAAGTATGATTTGCAACTGTCTTGACTTGCCATTTAGCCATTTGAGCAATTCGGGGAAACCTTTCAATTTCTTTATTTTTTAAAATTAAAATGAAAAGTGCATTTTACATTAGGTTTTTGGCACTACCTACTGGAAACAAACTTTGATTTTTTGTTTGGCTTACAATGAACAAATTTCCAATGGCTATAGCCTATATCCCAAACATCCTTTGACGGAAAAGACTACATACCTAGTTTGGGGATTCTCACGCAGTATAAAAAGGTCGGTAGCTTATTGTTGTTAGATCTAGGGGCAATTCTGCCTAAAAAACAAGTGTGTGTGTCAACACTAGTGTTTTTGTTTTTAAAAAAAAATGCAGTTAGGGACGTTAGGATATGGGAATTATAATAGCATGGCCATTTGTTGCTTTGTAGGCCTACCTATAAGTTGTTTCACTTCATTGAACAACTCAACACCAAAAATCTGGAGTAAGCCACAGCACCTTGATGCTCTCGTATCAATGATTGATCACATACAATTTAATATTGGATTACTTTTACTGCAAACATGGCACATGCAGAGTCTGCATAAGCTGTTAATTTTAAACTGTTTTTCAGCCCTTTTCCCTCGATTATAAAAAAAATAATCATGCATAATTAAATTTATTCAACTTTTTAAAAATAGGAATGACTTAGCATCAGAAGTATTAGCTGTAGTACCTACATGGAGACATGCAACAAAAAATGGCGGCAAGCATGTCTGTAAAGTGCAATATAAAATGCGAAAATCAAAATAGACGATGAGGCATAATACTGAAAATCCAAACAAAACTACTGCAATTAAAATTTATCAAAAACATGATTTCGAAAAGTGTATTTCCTTGATGCTCTCGTTAATGAATTGATCACATACAATTTAATATTGGATTACTTTTCCTGCAACACTGGCACATGCAGAGTCCTGCATAAGGCATGTTAAATTTTAACTGTTTTTCATCCATTTTCCCTCGATTATAAAAAAAATAATCATGCATACATTAAATTTATTCAACTTTATTTAAAAATAGGAATGCTTAGAATCAGAGTATAGCTGTACGTACCTCCATGGAGCCATGCAAAAAAAAATGCAGCAAGCATGTGTGTAAAAGTGCAATATAAAATGCGAAAATCAAAATAGCGATGAGCATAATACTGAAAATCCAAACAAATACTGCAATTAAAATTTATCAAACATGATTTCTGAAAAGTGTATTACATAAAAACCTAGATGAATGAGTGTAACATAATTTTGTGGTATAGGGCTAGAGATATATGGAACCAGGTTTTGCACATTTATATTGAAGAGCTGGGAGAGCAATTTGGGTTAAGGTATTAAATTATGCATTTAATTCATTAGATGCATGTTGTTGTTAGTCATTGGTTATTCCGCTCTGTTGCAGTCAGATTTTTTTCCTGGCATTTTTAAAACAAATGTGCAGTTTCTCATGAAACAAGATGTGTAGTTTAAATTTTTTTTGGCAATAATAACGTAACTTAGTATGGTCTGTATTCATGTGTTAACACATCTTTTTTACCGTATGTTTGTTTCTTTTTTGCTTAGAAAATAAATAGCAACAGTAATTTTGGTTATTGATATTAATTTCTAGCTGATTTGTGTAATAATATAAATTTTTACCCTTAACCACACGCCATATATCAGATGGATCAAAGATACATTTCGCAAGGCAGATGTGAACCAAGATGGCGCTGTGGACTTTGACGAGACAGTGAAACTCCTCAAGAAGATGAACATGGCAGTAGATAAATCACATGCGAGGAAGTTATTTCAGGTAAGAAGTTGGAGTTGGATGTTCTTGAAGAAGATAGAAGAGGTAACTTGAGATGAACCCTGAAAATTGGGGTCCGAATCTCCCTTCCCCTTAGTAAAATTGTTTATAGTAGAAATTCAAGGATTCACAACAACTCCAACCTGCTTTATTTTGAGCCCTGGTAATTTAGGCACACTTTTTATATGAACTGATCAGCAATAATGAATTGAGTAGGGAAGAAAGATGATTCTTTAACATTTGGAGGGATTCTCGCAGTTTCATTGGTACCTGCCCGTGTGATATTTGGGTATATGCATGCATATATTTACATTTGTATATTTGTTGCATTCACAAGTTGGTTCTTCGATGCTTTTGTTGGGTAACGGCAGTCTCGTTTTGCCATTTTGACCCTGTAATGATGACAAAATAGGTTAAATATTTAAAAATAGGAGAATGAGAATAAATTTAGGTATTGTTTGTAGCCTCTCTTGTATATCGAGTTTCTATCACATGGGTGACAGCACTATTTTGGTGTAGAACAACTTGGCTGCACTACGTTGTTCTACTTCAAATAATGCTGTCGCCTGTGTGATATGACACTATAAATGACACGCCAGAGGCCAAACAAAGATACCTTTATTCTCAAAATATGATGCAGTAAAAACAGAAGAAAACTCATCTCTTTCAAAGTCCTATAACTTTACAATAATGTATGATACTGAAGTGGGAATTGCGTCATTTAAAGGCTTAGATTCTGTTGAACATGATTCTCATAATAACTCAACTTTCATGAATGCCAGAATTGGCCGAAGTGAATCGGATCACATATTAACTTCAACACAGTGTTTTTGACCTTTCCATTCTTGCCAACAGAAAACACACTAAATTGGTTTTTGAATGTCAAATATTAAGTGCATGACTGAGTAACACTCAACTATAGGCATGATGAAGAAGCCCATGCAAAATGAATTACTAAGATATAAAAAGTAAACCTTGCAATGATTTTGGATTATTAGCATTCGTTATGCTATGCATGTCTACACGCAAGTACATGTACGTTGTTTGTTTGTACATAACACACGACCCACTTTGATAAATCGTGGGGGGGGGGTTTAAACAAGCAAAGTAAACACGAAAATTAATCTTGTTAGTATGTGAACTAGTCTTTTCACCAATCTTGCGTACCTTTTCATAAGAATTAAACATGAAAAATGAAGCTGTCAAATTCAGGAAGTGAAAATTGAAATTTCAGTGACATAATTCTAGCTGTTTGAAATCTTAATCCAAGTTATTCTGAGGTCTTTTCTTGCTATGTGCAATCAACTTGCCAAAATTAACCTGAAAATACTCCAAATTTCTAAAAATAAGCAGATCTACTCTGATTTTGTTGCTGGCAAAGAAAATCACTTTCATTTTGTTTTTAAAATTGTGTTTTGGCCAGAATGGGTTCAAATTACACTATTTTCTACATAAACGAAAAACACAAACATGCATGTACGCACGCACATATATGCACACACACAAACACACACATTGACTGACAAACCCCATAAGTGTTTTTGAGTGCAGCACTATTTTTTTTGCAAGATTTTTTCTAAGGCCTAATAATTCTATGAAGATAAATAGGTCTTATGAGGAGGGTTTATAACTGCATGGTCTGTGACAAAAGTAATATCACAACTAGATGTGGATGTTGTTCCTTTCTGATATTACTTTCCTGTCATAGGAAAAGGTAGAAAATGTTCTTTTTCTGACCTATCTATTCCTGTCATGCCTGTACAATAGTAGAATATACAAAGCCTAATATAGTTACAGGTACCAAAACTAGTAAAAGAAAGCGCAAAGCATTAAAATGTTAATACAACAGGAAACACAGCAAAACAAGCAGGAAACCATAATTATATGAATACCAGATGTTATGGCACAAATTGCTCTGCCTAGCCAGTGGTGTATCCGTTATAAGGTTGGGGAATAATTTTCCAACTTTGGAGAAGATTTGAAGGTTTTTAATTCTTAGTCTTTCAATCGGGTTGAATTAAGTCAGTTTGGGTTATGTGGGGTTGTAGGGGTACAAATTATAATTCAGTGAAAGGATATGGTCTGAGGATGGAAGGTACGGGGAATAATTAACACTTAGCTGCATAAGGGGGGTTCCTATACCCATTTTTTTTTTCAGTTGGCGATTTTTAACGTTGCCATATATTTGGTTTATATTTTGTATTCGTCTAACTTTTAGTTGCACTTGCATTGGTGCAAAAAAATTCAAATCCATCGCAGCGTTTTTGCGTTAATTAGCATGGGTCCCAAGGAGCCCCCCCTTATGCACTAACGGAAGTGCCCATTACAAAAATGAAAAATCTTATTAGAGTTACTGTGATTCTGATTTTCATAATGCATACACCTAGTTACATAAACAAAGTAAATAATTAAAAAAACCTTGCAAAGTATAGTAGGCCATTGGAGCCATAATATTTTATATACATCATGTAGCGGTTTACTGTAGGAACCTATGGTAAATTATACAAGTAACCCTAAAAAATATAAAATGGCATGAGACATTTATGTTTGTGCTTTATATGGTAAATATAGTTCATTCTTCACCAATTATTTAGCAATCAGCACAAGTCTAGGTGAAGCAATGCTGTAGAAAATGCAGAAACAAATTAGTGTCTTTTTCGCACATTTTGACGCAAAATTAAAATCAATGCTTTGCCCCTAAATTTCTTACTGAACAACTTCATTTTGTATTTCTTGATGTCTTTGAAGCCTTCTAACATGTGGTGGATTTCATCTAAACAATCCTTTAGGAAAGTGGATATTAGGGGTCCCTCCCCCCCCCCCCCCATTATGCACTAACGGAAGTGCAAACCCCTTATGCAGTTAAGTGTTAAAGACGTTCTGGAAGAACAGACATCAGGGCTTCATCTATGCCAACCCCCCTTCCCCATCTGTCCCAAGTCTTATGTTTCTGGGAAAGAAATGGTCCCACCAATCTGAAATTTGACCCCATAAGTTAAATTTTAAAAAATACCATGTAAACTTGTAAACAAATCAGGCTAAATTATGCTTAATTGCCACTCATCTAAAATTTGACTCCGTAAGTTACTAAAACAATACATGAAGCTATTAAAAAACTTTTAGTCCAAATCAAGCTACTATGTTTAAGAGAGCCTGTTTTAATGTAATTCATGCTTAAAACATTTTTTTTAAAACTCAAATCACCCCGAGGGACATTTTGACTATCCCAAAACATGTTTAGGTTATTACTGCCCTCCCCTCCAGAATTTGACTTTGTTCCTGTATGGAGGCTGCCATCCATAACTAAAATCTGCCCTTCCCATTGGAAATGTCAAGATAAAACTTAGAACACTCCCGCACCAAAGGTCTACTATTCACGCAAGAGCAATGAAAGGATTTCCAGCCACAACCAAGCATCACAAACAATGCATTTGTAATAAATATCTACTTTTGGGTATTCTTGTACATAAATTTTGTTCTCCAAAATATAACCCAGCTCTCAAAATATGCCAGCTTTTGACACTGATATAACAAACATAAAATACTTATCAATATCACAACCTCTTTAAATGGGAAGTAAATCTATTCAGCACGATTGGACATAACCTTGAACTATTACAGTCAATAGATAATGCTTTGGTGCAGTAATGGATATGATACATCAGCTAAAGAACTGGGAGAATAGAATTCAAGGGTGTTTCCCAATTTTATTTTAAAAATTGTACTAAAAATGCAATAAAACCATTGTACATGTAAAAAATGTCTATGATGCACCTTATTATACAAGAGGAAACCCTCTCAAAGTCCAACTTTATCACTTTTTTTTGTGGGCCGCCAGCTATAGCTGGCAGGACCACTTAGCAATCCGTTGTGCGTGTGTATGTGTGTATGTGTGTATGTGTCACAAATTGTTAAGTTTTTTTTAAATTGACCTCAATTGAAAAGTTTAACTTCAATTGGAACCAAACTTCTGTCATAGGTGCACAATGGGATCCCTCATATGTTGATGAGGTCAAAGGTCATGTTGAAAGGTCAAAGGTCATGTGAGGTCAAGTTGAAAAATGGGCTCAAAATGTAAAATTGATCTAAATTGAAAAGTTTAACTTCAATTGGAACCAAACTTTTGTCATAGGTGCACCATGCGATCCCTCATATGCTGATGAGATCAAAGGTCACGTGCCAGGGTCAAAGGTCATGGGGCGGCCCACAGCTTATATTCTTTGAATATAGCGAGCGCGAAAGCCGAGAACCGCGAAATTCTAGTTGATTGTAGTAATAAATTCTGACCTAATAAATTCAGATGTGGATTCATTTATATTTCCACCCCATTATAAAAAAAAAATGGTGGGGGGGGGCAAAAACCCATTAATCTGCCTTAACTCTCGTTGTTAAATTCAGTTCAATCTACTTCATTTCATTTTATCATGATTCACAAATTTGATGTTATACCTGTAATACAAGGTGTTTGGCCAGATTGTGAACAACAATGTGACATGTATGGAATGACAGTCTCTGTCAGTCTGTCTGTCCGTCCATCTATTTGTCACTTGTCAACAATCTTGTTGACTTAAGTGTTTTGCTCTACTTCTCAGAAACTGTGCTAGAGATTTTTTATGGAAGTTGGCAAAGATTAAGAGAGACAATCATGATGTTGGCTTTTCCTTTTCTAACTTTAGTAAAATGTTTGGTACTTTTTAATTTAATTCCCATCAAGGAGGCTGGGTTTATCATTGCAAAAAGAAAAGTAAGTTGTCATACCACCAGTAAATATTCTTTATCCTACAAGCGGTCCAGCAGATTCCTTCACTTATCAACTCTGTTTACATAAACAAAGATATCAACCTATGTTGATGCAAAGTCAAATAAATTTGCCTGTGACCTGTTGATACTTGAAATTTGCAGGCAATGTGTCATTTTGTATAAAATATATATGATTTGATCATAACAAACAGGTCCCCTGTCTAACACAAACCCTGGCTACTATACAATTAATTGACAGTAGTCCTGCATACAATAATGAACTTTATAAAGGTTCACTATGGGACTATAGGAAGTTAATTTATGGTCACTCATATAAATTTAAAATTGTGTTAACCCTAACGAGGCTTTAGACCACAAAATACCACACAATGTAATATTGTGGTATTTTGTGGTATATGGTAATTACAGAATCTACATTATTTTGTGGTAGTTGGTGGTATGTGATCTTATCATTGACATACCATGTGTGGTATATTGTGGCCTATGGTGCAGTTTGTTGTTATTTATTACTGTGGTATTTTGTGGTACTCTAATTTGGTAGAGTTATGATTGATCTAACTACCCAGCATATACATGTCCACAAATATCAAGCAGGTTGTGTCCTGCCCCCCCCCCCACACACACAATGCATTTAGCAGGAAAGTTGTTATTGATATTGAATATTGACAGGAAAAAGTCTTTGGGGTTAGGAGAATTCAAAGAATCGTTTGAGGATCCCGATTGCATCCGTGTAAACTGTGAATACCAAACCAGTACAATAGATAATAATTTTGTTGTTGAATGGTTCACCTTTCGGCCTTTACCATATTTAGCTGTAAATTGTTTTTGATTATCGCAGTACAATATTTCCAGGTTTTTGTTAATGTGACATCCTGGTGCATGCCTGGCTGGCCACCCCAGGCATGCATCTACATGTAGAACTACTATTGATAAGTTTTCATAATATTTGACAGACTGAGCATTGTACTTGTTCCGGACGGCTGGACCCTATGAATATGATACTCAATGGGGAAGAAATTCACACAAGACTTTCATTTGTTAAGCTGCCTTTAAAATTCTTAGAGAAGATTTTATTGTTGATTTATGAGAATATGCTTGTGTGTCGTTCATACAGTGGGTGTGTGCATGTGTCTGCGTGGCTATATTTATTTAGGGTGTGTGGATTTGACATCATCGTCCATAATACCTTGCAGGAACTTGCCATCCTGTCTGTGTTCATCTATTTGTGTATCTTCACTAAATATCTTTAGTTATTGATATAAACTCTTTCTCTAACCTTATCTCTCTTTGTTTATATATTAAAATTTCTTTGACGTCAAAATAAACTTGTAAGGAACACACTTAACAGATTGCTGATTCTTTCAATTAATGATAAATAGTACATTTAACACAGTAAAACAACAATTTGAATTGATGAGCATATACAGCTCTAGATCAATAATGTGGAAGTAGTCTAGTGGGGAAAGGTCCCCCTGCCCAAACCCCCTTGCTTCCTGCCTTCCCCCCCAATAAACTCACTGTTTGTACAGTGTCTATGGAGAAAGACCCTAATTCACCCCTTCAGAAAAGGTCTTGGCAGACTTGGCACCCTTTTTGCTTCCTCCCCCATGTCTGGTTACACCACTGGCAGTGAGCATAGCTTTCTCACAGTGTGTGGTCCAGGGGCGAAGCCCTTGGAAGCTTTGCAGTTTTAGTAGTTTTTGCTGGCACCCAGGTGGCATTTTTTTTCCATTTGTAAAAAAACGTAAGATTATACTTTCAGAAAAAGTAAGAGTAATTTAAAAAATATGCAGAGGTTTGGCACATACTTTAACCAATTACGCATTGCGAAACGAGGTGCAATGTTCCCCCGGCTCTGTAAGTCCATGCTCAATTGTGTTTGATTCTGTCCAACAAATTATTAATCAGACTCTACTACATGTGCATTAATAAAATCATCCCTCCCTCCCATCCCATCCACCTGAAAACATCTATCAAATTTGAAAAACAAAATCGTTACTGCAATCACTCGCAGTATTGCAACGCAATGCAGTACTCCAACAAAGTTAAAATTATTTTAACTGGCGATGCAGTGGGGTGCAGTCAGTGGTGCAGTATGCCAGTTTTCCTGCAATCCTTCGCAAGTTTACTGCAATGTACTGCAACCCGTGACCTGCAGTGACCTGGGTTGACCTGCAGTAAATCGATTAGGAGTGCAGCGGAAGTGACGAAACATTGCAGTAAATTTACTGCACAGCAGTGCAGTGCAGTGGAAGTATGAACGTAACCTTTAGGGTTGTAGGGAATGTTTAGGGATAAAATGTTGAAGTTCATCTAAAAGGTCATTTTGATATGTCCTTGTTTAAAATGCTTGTTTTTCTCATTTATTGCAGGCTGCTGATAGGAAACAAGTCACAAAGTCTGGAAAGCAAACAACAGACAATGTATTGGATGAGGATGAATTTGTGGACTTCTATCGCACAGTGACTGAGAGGTCAGAACTCAGGGAACTTTTCAAAAGGTAATTACTTAAATAGCTTAATTTATTTTTTGCTGCAACTATTGTGTTTGTGTGTTCAACTTTAGTTGCGTGTGAATGTTAGAACACATGGCAGGAGTTGTCTTTCAGTGGTTGAAACTGACAGTAATAGCATTGAAATGGTCTTTTCCTCGGAAAAGCAAATTGGCTCTGTAGATCAACTTATAGACGATTTACGATCCCCATAATGCATCTCTTTAAGTGCCCATTTCCATCCGGGAACTTGTACCAGCCTCAAGTCAGCTAAAAACAAACGGTTAAGAGCATAATAATATTAAGAAAACTTATGTTATCCGTGACATTGCACTATAGTTATGTAATCTTCCAGGTGACAAGTAGGGCATGGTTACGATCGAAAATGCCACCTTTTGTCGTAAATTTAAACATCAGTGCCTCGGTTGTTTTTTGTTCCTTTGATATTCGTCTACATTTCTGTAAGATTAACTTTACGTGAAAAGGTACTTTGTATTGTAGTTTTAGGCACTGGCCGGTGCCGCGAACAAACAACAGAATTTTTGGTAAACGTGAACTCTGGTACAAGTTCCCGGATGGAAATGGTCACTTTACAGGATGCATTGTGGGGATTGCGCAAATTGTCTATTGATATTTTTGACATTTTAATCATTTAATAAATCTTCATGAAAATGTTCATTATTAGTAGATTATGTACAAAATAAATTTTCTAAGTAACTTTGACAATAAATCTTGAGAAGGAGATGGAGGAATGAGCTGGGTTGACTGAGTAGGGAATTGGATAGCAGAAAAAAAGAATTTAATCTTAGTTTTCCAGTGTTACAAGTCAGACAACATTCTGTCAAACATAGTCGATATGCCATTAATGTGTCGGAGCTTGCATAATATTAAATCCTATGTGTATCTTGATGCTTTATATGTTATCAAGAGAAGACAGGCTATCAGCAAATAGAGTGTGAAATAAAGTTCCCATTTTTTGCATTCATCATTTTCAATGCACATTTCAATTTGTTTTCTGGTATAGATTAAAGACACTATCAGTGATCCACCCGAAAGAGTCAAAATATTTGAAATTTGCAGGAATAGCTTAAAAGTGAAGGATAAGTCTGTAGAATTCTCATACGTTATTTTTTCCAACTGAAAAATAGGTCCCACCACAGGCAAGCACCCTAACCCTAAGCACCCTAACCGCTAGGCCACGCTCTCCCACAGCAAATCACTGATAGTGCCTTTAACCCGATGAGTCTTGCATGGTGAAGCTCAGGTACCAGTAGAAGAAACTGACACCATGCATTAGCTTAATTTAACTGTCACAAAATTGTGCAGCTCATATGTCCCATAAAAGAAGTAAACATAGCTATTTGTTAAAACAGAGGAAGTAAAAAAAAGTGATGTTATAGGAATGTGGGTTCTTGACTGAAATTGGACTACCATCTGTGCAACATCTTTAAAGGTGCGTGTTCCGATCGCCTTTGGGACCCCCCTGATTTAACCGGAAGTAGTATCGATTTTGATATCAGATGAAAGGCCATATTTTTCTCATTGTCGTCCTGAAATTTGAGCCATCAAATCCATTTCATTCCCAAGATATAAACAAAAAACCGCCATTTTAGTGGGTAAACCATCAATATTAGCACAGTATTGAATAGGGCTTTGCAACATGCATTATTGCGTCTACCATCAAAACCGCAAGTTTGTTTCCCACGGTACTTGATGGGGTGTTTGTGCAAGTGCCAGGCTCTCATATCAAGTGGAGAACACAATACACATAAATCGGAACAAGCACCTTTAATACAGTGGTTGCTTTTTAATCTAATGCATCCAATGATAGTTCAAATTGACAAAAAAAAAACACTCCATATTATAATTAGATTTTGCATTTCTATATTTTGGTTCTTTGGAGAGTAATAATGTAACATAATAACCACTCAAGCCGTTGGACCACATTTCCCCACTACCCTATCCCTAGCTACATTTGCTACAGTCAAGACTCTAATATCCAGTTTCAGCATGAAGATAAGGTTGACTCCCTAGATCTTTTTTGACTTCAGATACAGCAATAAAACTAGGTAGCTAGTACAAGGACAGGATTTTTTTTATCACAGCAAGCTATAGATCCTAGAAAAGATGGGCTTTTGTCAATCTTTTAAGTTTGCATTTTTATAAAGCAGTGGCAATGATTCAAAACAAATCCCTCAAATCCCTTTTCATCTATATTAGAAGAAGAATAGCTCTATGTTTAATACTAGCAAGGATAAACATCAATCAAAGATCGCCAAATATTGGGAGTATTTGCCCTGGAATTTTGTTTGTGATTTCCAAAATAAGGTCAGTTTTGCAGCATCTTGAATTTTGTGTACATGGTGTACTACATAGAAAATAAAACCACTCCTAATTTTTTCCCCAAAATAATGCAGCATTTTTGTGGGCCGCCAGCTATAGCTGGCAGGACCACTTAGCAATCCGTTGTGCCTGTGTATGTATGTATGTGTGTGTGGATGTTGTGTGTCACAAATTGTTAAGTTTTTTTTTAAATTGACCTCAATTGAAAAGTTTAACTTCAATTGGAACCAAACTTCTGTCATAGGTGCACAATGGGATCCCTCATATGTTGATGAGGTCAAAGGTCATGTTGAAAGGTCAAAGGTCATGTGAGGTCAAGTTGAAAAATGGGCTAAAAATGAAAAATTGATCTAAATTGAAAACTTGAAGTTCAATTGGAACCAAACTTTTGTCATAGGTGGACTATGCGATCCCTCATATGTTGATGAGATCAAAGGTCACGTGCCAGGGTCAAAGGTCATGGGGCGGCTCACAGCTTATATTCTTTGAATATAGCGAGCGCGAAAGCCGAGAACCGCGAAATTCTAGTTAATTTTGATTCCCAGTTAGGTCTATACCTCCTTTCTTACAGTATCTCTGATTGGCTCATTGTATGATATAACCTCTGAGCAACCAATCAAAATAAACCACCTCTGCATCTATTTTCTTACCAAGGTATGTTTGTACTTTTTTTGGTATCAATGGACTCGGGAGGGTCATAGCTATCCATTGGTACCACACATATGATAGTTCATCAATCCGTTTCCGAGATACTGGGGGGGGGGGGGCGGAAAAAATGTTTGGAATTAACTCCCAGACACTATCAATCAATTTGATTGGTTATTGATTGGATTATGTGATGTAATTGGCCTACACATGGTAAGAAAATAGATGCAGAGAAGGTTTATTTTGATTGGTTGCTCAGAGGTTATATCATGTTATATCATACAATGAGCCAATCAGAGATACTGTAAGAAAGGAGGTATAGACCTAAGGTCATAGGTCATGTGAGGTCAAATTGAAAAATAGGCTAAAAATGTAAAATTGACCTCAATTGCAAAGTTGTAGTTCATTGGAACCAAACTTGTGTCGAAGGTTTCACCAAGGGATCCCTTATTATTTTATGAGGTCAAAGGTCAATAATGCCAAGGTCAAAGGTCATGAGTGCCCACATCTTATATTCTTGGAATATAGCCGAGCGGGAAAGCTGAAAACCGCGAAATCTAGTTGTTTCTCTTTTAACCATTTCTATTGGCTAAATACAGGTAAGAATTCTATTAGTTCTGATCGTATATGAAATTACTATTATGACACAATATTTGGTTTTCGCTTCAAAATCTCTTGTTGCATCTCTCGTTGTCAGTTTTCAATTGCACTTCAATGTTTAAATTTTGCTGAGCTTCAATTTTGTTGGACAATTTGATTGAAATAACATTTTCAAAAAATATGATTAAATAAAAAAAAATTTTCATTAAAAAAAACTCACAAAAAAACAACCCTGATAGCCGCCCCCCCCCCCACTGACAGTAGAAATTTGTCTCTGGAAAAATAGGAATACATTGACATTTTTGTATATCCTAAGGAAAATATGTAAGATTTGTTGTCAAGCTCAGTTGGATTACATTCATAAAATATATTAATCACATCACAAATTCACGGAAAAAAATAATACATTTGATTGTAAAATTAACAAAATAGAGCATTTTAATTTTGCTTTTTGACCATACGAAGAAAAGAAAACGAGCGGATTTTTAGCCACGGCTTCATTGATCAAAAGCGCCCAATTTGCTCTCCTTGTGACGTCAAAGTGATCACCAAAACAATCGGTGTTGACTCGAATTGTTATTGCTGCCACTGTAATATTGATGGATTAATGAAAGTAATAAGAAAATTTGAAAATAAGTTACAGATGACATATTTTGGTTTCATTTCGTTGTGTTTTTAATTATTATTGATATAAAACACTCGATCGCAGTTATAGGAAAGTGGCAACACTTGCGATATGATGGTCACAATGACGTAAATTATGGATGGGGTCATCACTTTGCCGTCACCATTTGCCTGCCGATGTGGATTTGGGTCGGAATCGTTTTCGAGTTAAGCTATTGGGCGAAAATTAAAAGGGCAAATACTACTCAACAATTGTGGACAATTTTTCAACTTATTTTGAATTTATATGTTAATCTAACGTTACGGTAGCTTTCCATCCTACCAAATTCCAACTGATGCAGAATCAATGACATATTTCCTTAAAATTCACAGAAAATGAGAGATTGAATACAGGCGCTGTGCCTGTCCACTGAAAAGACACTGATGTATGTGATAACCATTATAGAATCTGCTTGGGTTATTGTTATGAATTGATCAAACAGTTGTATCCCACCTAATTCTACCTATATAACACTGTGAGGTAATCAACATTACCTATTACCATATTAATCAACAATCCTGTAATTTAATAACCACTCTCAGTAAGATTATCATTACCTGGCATTTTGCAAAGATCCTACCAGCAATGAGTCCAGACTCAACGTTTTCTTCTCCAAAGGCCTAGGTATGGCCTTGTCAGTAGAAAGTTGATGTTAACTTGCCTGGGTTTAATTGGGTGGGACAGTTCCTGTAAGCCCCTAAGCTGTAAATTGCACTCAGCTACACTGAGACACAGGCGGAAATGACTCTCTAATGAGACGTGATACATGGATGCGACGTGAGTGACGCTGGTGTGCATTAAGCCAGTGTTTCAGCGGCATAGTACTGCCATGCAATACGGCAATTAACTGATCCGGGCAAATTATATAGGACTCTTTAATAATTCCAAGAGCTACTTTATATTGCATCATTTTGGGGAACAAGGAAATGTTCAACTGCATGTATAAGTAACCGATGATAGCTGTGTTTCATTAGCCAAAACCTACCCAGTGTCTAAGTTTACTTTGCAATTGAAAAAGTAGTTTTCAAGGTTTCAGATATGCCACTTTGGAAATTGGTGGTTAAAATTCCCAAAACCTGGGAGATGAGCTGGTCTAAGTTCTCCAGAGCTCCTGCTGGGGGACTGCGCCCTGGATTTTGCTGGGCCTCCTTGAAGTGCAGGTCCTAGACTGCATGTGTATTTTTTTCAGATTTTTTTTCCAGTCCCAGTGGCATCTTCTTTTGGATTTGCAAGATATATAAGCCCTTTGACAACTTTTCTTTTCTCACTTATTTATTCCTTGCAGCAGGATTTTTGGAAATAAAATCTTTGGGGAAATTAGCATATTGGAAGACAAAAGATAAATTTATACTTCTGGAGTTGAGATAAGGCCGCCGAATCGAGAGACTTGTGCAATATCCTGTAGTAATCTTCACTTTCGGATGAGTCAAGGACAATGCTGTACAAATGCGATTTTAGTACCATTTAAAAAATTAAATTACACTATGCTACATTATACACTTGACTCTACAAAAATTATTGCAAGATGGATTAAATCTCTTAATGGAATATACAGCCATTCATTTTGACCTCTCACAAAAATCAGAAATAAAAATTGAGTTTTGGGTGTTATATAAATCACCCACCTTTTATTCTGTCAAATTCTTTTGTAACCACTTTTCTTGTCAAAGAGGATGTGATCATGGTCATTTTTGTTAATGCTGGGCATGAAATTGCACTATGCATAAACAGAACACGATATAAATTGATTCATGGGTTGTGGTACAGACAAAAATAATTTGGTGCCCATATGAAGCATGTTAACACAAAAGCAGCTCTTTCCAGGATTACATTGGCCACAAAATGCAACACATTTATATTTCAGATCATTGCCCTGGGATGTCATTACTCAAACCTGGAAATTTTAATTTGGGATTTTTAAGAAAAAAAAAATACTGAGGTAAGGATTGTGAGGATTACTTAGCAATTTGAATCCATTCTTCTCTGAAGCTCCCCATTTAAGTCTAAAAAAGTTTTCCCAGAAGACCACATGCATAGCTTTTAGGCATTTTATGATATATTCTTTTTTTGTTTTTGCATAGGGTTTTGCATTTTCTTTTGAGACAAACTTTTTTTGGAAATTTGGCATACTCAAGTTGTTTTTCAAATAAGTGCAGTTCACTGAGCCATGGTCATTTTGTTTAGAATTGACAGTATTTTTAAAATGGCCTTTCTCACAAGACAGTTTAAACCCTGTGGGGATGATACCAGACGTTGTTCTCGATTGCTACCCTCCACGACCTTACTTTTGCACAAATGTTTCATTTGGGCCCAACTGGCAACTGGATCATAAGGTTAAAGCAGGACCCAATTAAGCAAACCTAAATGCAATGTGAGATAATTTTGAAAAGCAAACAGTAAATTTTGAATTCTTGAATTCCCCCACAAGATATCCCTGACTCATGCGTCGGTATCCAGGGAAAGTTAAGTTGACTCCCGAGCACGTTCTAGACAATGGATTGGCGCAGAAGTAAATCACATGGCATACTACGTGTCCAATGATTTCACAGTGCATTTCACTCTTGTTCAGCCGTGTTACAAGCGATTGCTTGGGATATTGAACTGTTGCGCAGCGTATTAAGCCATTGCATGAGACATTGCATTCTAAATGGTGAATGGCTTAAAATGTTAGTCATGATTGTTAGGACACTTTATTATCACTACTAACCGTATCAGCCCTCGTAGATTCAGTTCATATTTACAAGTCAGTGGTTTTTGAGTTAGCATTCTGAATGACTGCAGAAAATTTGTCATATAATTTTCAGTTGTTCAATTAGGGTGGTTAAATATTTTGTATGCAGCAGGGGAGTCATTTAAATTATTAGGTTAAAAAAGATTTTAGCCTAACACAAAAAAGTCGGTTCAAATGTATATATCAAATTTGTCATTGGCTATAATGAGAAGTGGGCACTTTTTCTCTTTTTATGGCCTAGCATTCTCCCATTTCCCATCATAAGTGAACAGTCGCTTAGTATACTAAAATCTGCCGCCATGGTGTCTGTTAATAAACAACTGTATGAGAGTTACAAAACAAATAAAATGACAATTGTGATAAATCACAAGATTGCAAAAATAAACATCTTTCTGCAAAAAAGTCAATCACCACTTTAGTCATCTGACCGCGCCTCCCAAAACAGAATGATCCACCATGGCCCATGAGATATATTTCACCATCTTGCACTTTGATAGTCAATATTTGTGTGCTATATGATATAGCACACACAAGCCATTGGAGACATCATCTTTGCACTAATAGATGCCTGCTGATTCATATGATTTCCCCTAGCAACCATGCATTTAAAGTTTCCTTGTTGAACCGTATTTTATGGCAAGCTATTCCCCGAGACAAACTTAAAGGGGCATTTTGTGATCCACAACCTCGTTCCCACCGACTTACCTAAAAATAGTTGAGATTTTTGTATCATCTGAACCAATAGCCTTAGTAATCCATGTGTACCTAATCTTACGTGTACCTAATCTTACATGCAAATTCGGTCATATCTGTAAGAAATTCCCAATTTTTCTGTCTGTAAATGGATAGAAATTACACCACAGTGGCCTATGGGACCGTGGAAAAACAAGCAATTGCTCATGACACAAAACCACAAGATCAGGATCAACTCAAATTTTGTGAATAAGCTTTTCTCAAGGATATCCAGTGAACAATGGATAAAACAGAAGGGGATGAAATCACGAAATGCACCTTCATAGAACTTTAGCTGTGGTCACATCAAAGACATGTCTTCCGTGATTACGTGGCTTCATCATTCTTGTGCAAGGCAGTTCTACATTAGACTTGCTCGACTACTCTTAGAGAGAAATGGTCTGATTTAATTATAAAGTTTTCATCTTGATTGAATGACTTTGACCCCAATACCCCAATAAAATTGATTTTGTAAGCCCATAAAATACTGTGTAAAATTAATATTGGTCAACCAAAATGGGGCACATCAACGTTTTGCACATAACATCCAAATCAAACATCTTTTAGCCCCAAGATTTCACAGGATAAATAAGAAAAATTATAGCTTTCTCCAGACACCAATATCCACATGCCCTGTTAAAAGTGAAAGATAAAGTTTAACTGTTACTGCGATAAAGACTAATCTACACATTTTCCTCATGAGACAGTTCCGGAGTGGCCGAGTCTTTATCCTCTCATCACCATGGCAAATGGATTTTTATGCAGAACATACATAGAAGTTGCTAATGTCGTAATGCAGTGAGCTGGCGATTTCAAAGTAGTTTCATATCATGATTACAGTTCGTAACTAGTAGGGTAACTTCAGTGGTCTGTGACGTGCGTAACTAGCATTGTCAGTTGGGGGGAACATCAGCATTGCCCCTATTTTACTTTGTCCTTACCCTTTTCTTTCCCTTTCCTTACTTCTCCCTCTCCTTCCTCCTTCTTGTCCCCCATTCTTGTCTCCCCTTCCCCCATTTTAGTCTCTGGTTAACAGTGGTTAAGCCAGTGGTCTGTGATTTGGAGAAATGCTAAACCTACTCCCAAAACATTAAGAGAGAAAAAAAATATCACTCTGCACAGAGTGGTGAAATATCTTTAAATTACTCCAAAAAGATATAATTGCTCCAAATAAGTGAAAAAAATCCCACCAAAAGAGTGAAATTTACCCATATTTAGGTGTTTATTTGAGTTGGGACATTAGTGCGCTATTACAGCGGTCGCAGCATAAATCGCGAACATCAAAACAACCTCCAAACTGGGAAAATTGCCTCAAAACTGGCAAATTGTTTTCCCTTGACAAGTGACCCCGGTTATGCCCCTGAATGTAAGTGGTCACATGCACACCTCCCAGTCTACCAGCACCATTATTGCTTTGCATGAATGATTTTACATGAATATTGGAGCAGGTCTGGGGCTGGGCATACATGACAGCAGCATCAAAGCAATGATGGCTATGACTTTAAGGGTGCACTGAGAGATTTTGAGGCACCCAAATAATTGTGTCGGCAATTAAAGGCTGACTCAGAGAATTTCTCGATGAGGGTGCATCTCAATTTTCAAACAAATTGTGTTTTTTGTATATAATTGTTCCATATACAAGCACTGTGTGAAAGCGTCAAATCGAAGTCCTTATATAGAAAATTCAAAACTTTGTTATAAAAATTACGGATCCGAAATTTTTGTCATACAAAAGGTTCCTATGCACATTTTATTACTATGCATAAAAAGTTTACTGCATGCAAATGAAACATCCCATTCATCTCTAACTTGGGATGGAATAAGCATTTTAGCTTGCTATCTTTTTTTTAGGTGTATATTTTTAATTTACAAAAAAAATATTATATTTCGAAAGTCTCTGAGTAGCCTTTAATTTTAATATTGGACTGAACACTCAATAGACTTCTTCTTACCTGGGTATTGGCTGCAGAAATGTCTAAAAGAGAGGGAAAAAAAGGTGATTCTGATGCGTTCATATTTCAAGATAAAACATGAAAATATCCTTGAATAAAAAGATTCAAAATTTAGAAATTCACAATTTTTGTACCAAAGACACATCTTCGTGTATCTTTTAGATGGGGTTATTTTGAGACATGCTTTACATCGGGCAAAAATCAAATTTGCTTTTGATTTCTCAGGGACACCTGATTTGTGAAAATCTCTCGTTGAACCTTTAAGTAAAGGTTGTCCCAAAGTGACACCACCCTTTTAAGACTGTGGGCATTATTTCACAGTGCGTGAACTTGGGGGACACCCAACATGTAAAAACAACGTAACTGCTACACAGTACTACCATAGATTCAGGAATGCCTCCCGAAAGGCTTAGTAACCAAAGCACTCTAGTTTCAGCTAATACAAGTTAATGAGTGATTAATCAAGGTGAAGTGAGTTTGTATTCTGCATCCCATTATGTTTTGAAATAATGCATGTAATTTCAACGGTGAATTAATTTTTGCAGTAATCCCCATTCTAAACCTCACTGCAACAGAAAAAGCATCCAATCCCTCACAGCCATTTATTTGAGGGATATCAATTGGTGTCGGTACTACTGAGCCATCGGATAAAAATTTGTGTTCGAGAGGAAGATTAACCACAAACTGGTAATGTATGAAGCAGGTCTAACATGGGGCAATAGCTTACCTGATTAAAGTATTCAGGTAAACAAAATTATCAGCTTTGGTTGAAATTTACAGGAAGTGAAATGTTTATGAAGCCAAGAAAATGGAGCAAAATTATAATCAACTCAGCAGCTGACTGAACATTCAATCAATCTTGATGGTCAACGTTTGGAGATATAATCCACATCTACTGCAGTGAGATGGTATTGGTATTCTAGTTCAATTCTCAGCAGCAGATTTTATTTCACGGGTTATCTAATGGAGGGAAGCAGCCAAAAAGAAACACCAAAAAGGTGATGAAGTTTTTATTGTGAAAAATGATGAACTTGCAGTTTTCATATCAAAATAATATTACAAGAACAAGTTCAAATTGTGGGTGGTGGTTGGTTAGCAGCTTTCTTTCTTAAAATTACCATGACTAGTATATTTGCAACTCTTCTCTCTCAGGGAAATTTATTGAGGGGGGGGGCAGGAAGGTAAGCATCAGTACAACTTGAAAGTACTTGAATTACCTGACTTTTTTAAGTATCCTCACTCTCTTGTCATCTTGGGCTTGTGCTGGAATCGCAGCTGTTTTAACTGTATTACCTGATGTAGGTTTCATACTACGATAAGTATGAAATCATAGTCGAGGTTTTTTTTTCTTGGGAGCTTGTAGCCTTCATATCCATTATCCCTTCCCGTTTCACACCAAGACAATATTGGGTGCTTTATAGGATTAACATGGTGTCAGGGTGGTGGGAGCTTTCGAAAAAGACATACAAAGCATAAACCACTTGTGACAGAGATTGTGGGTCTCTCTCTAAAACAACACGCTTACCTGTAATAGAGTCCTGACATGATTAAAATTCTCACCTTCAATTAGACAATACACTTTATAAAGTGTGTTATCTATTTTTGGGCCTCCCTTGTTTTTAATTTTACTCCAAACTGGGAAACAGAGATGAGAATTTGAGAGCCATAATAAATACCCTCCCAAAACCAGTAATGTCAAAGTGTTAAGCTAAGTATCTAAACATAGGGTGTTTTGAATTGCAAAATTCACCTCAAATTCTAAACAATATGCTATGAAAAACATAAAGGTCTAGAATGTGAATAAAAGCTCCTAATGGGTTCAGGTGTCAGGCCTTTTTGCTCCCAAAATATTTACACATAATCCAACAATCAAATTCATTTGCAAGTCTATTTTTATTTAACCTTGGATACTATTTGGAAATTGTTAAAAGTATTTTTTTACTTAGGCGGCCGTGCTTAAAGCCTTGGAAATCAGGGATAATGCTGTGTATATGTTAGTGGGATTAAGGCTGACAAATTAGAGCAGTTAAAATCCCACCAAACTTCATTGGAACATGCAAATTCCAGTCACCTTTAATTTGGGAAAGCATTATCCTTGTCCAACAGGTTTCTCTCGCGAGTTTGTTAACATCAATGCTGAATACTTTGATTGGGTTTTATTAAATGCCAACCAGGTTGTCGTGTAGGGCTCAAGCAAGGCCAAAGCCGTCGTTGGGAAATATCAAGTGTGGGTGGAGCGTGGAGTGAAGGGGTACATCGAATCTGGCAATGGCAAGTTGGCAATATCTAAGTACATTTCCTTTAACATGATTAAGCCAACATTTTAGTTGGGGGCTTTTTTTTTTAAGGGAGCAGTGTAGCTAGAATGGCTCTTAACAAACGCATTTTACTAATTTGTGAAGGATAGGCCACAACTGAATCAAGTGAAGCTGAGTAAAATAAGAAGTGCCTTAAGAACACACTTTAGCAGGTTAAGTGGGTTGTATCATCAAGCTGTAGATAGGTACAGGGGATAATTGTGTGCATCTGTGTGTGGTGTGTGGGTGGGGTGTGTGTGTGTGTCAGCTTTGTGTGCCCCCGTGTGTGTGTTGTCGCAATCTGCGAATGTACGTGTGTATTTCAATCGGACAAATCCAGTTCTTTACCTACGTACATTGGAAGTTGGCATTACCACACACAAACAAACATACACCAGTGTTCTGTTTTTCTTGTGTTTGTGTTGTGTTAATTAATGTGGATGCCTAATGGTATTCCCATCGAGTTGGTTTGGCCTAGTTTTGGCGATACGAAATGGGGGGACAAAACGGGATTAGTTATAAAAGAATGACAGTAAAGGTTTTGTCTTAAAAGGCAAATTCTCAATGATTTTGAAAGAAGGACATCCTGAATTTTGTTTTAAATCTGAGTATAATGCTTCTACAGATTGGACTATTAAAGATGAAAAGTCCCACATACCCTTTGAGAAGGCCCAAACTGCATTGATATATGCTCCGCATCTTTTGGGTATTGCATTCATTTGAAATACCTTGCAAGGTTATGAGCAATGCATTATAGCTATTACAAATGGCTATTCCAAATATATTCAATCCCCCATATGGGAGGCATACACTCAATTCCATTGTGCCGTTCAAAGGGGGGTTTGTGGAATTGCATATGAGGTGTACAGCCGCCTGGTCATTCGCAATGGTAAAGGGGCAAGTTCTTGGTGGTGCAAAATATGTCTTGATTGCAGGCAAAAAGTGTCCTGGTCACAGGAACAACAAGGGTTTGGTTTTGCAAAAAGGGCTGATTCACCATGATTTCCCTTCCTAGTTCCTGATATTTCCTCAAACCAATTATTAAACAAAAAAAAAAAATTCCTGTTGCAAAATTACCTCAAAACATCAGTTGTTGCCCCTATCAAATACTCTGGTCCTGGCGTCTTAGAAAGGTGAAAGAGGCTGCTATACATGTGGGTAGGGTTTGATACATGCCTATTGGTAGAAAGGGTTTCCAGTTAAAATCTTGAGGAGGGGAATCACTTTAGATTTATCAGGCATTTCAATTATACTTGTGAGTTTAATAAGACTGCTGACTAAACTAAAATCGAATTCTACTCTCCACATGGTTAATTTTGATTTGGAAAGATGAGTTCCAAAACACCTCATCATTAGAGGGATATGACAGATATGAAGCTGTCGGTCCCATGTACTGGGAGTCAAACCTGTAACCCCTCACTGTCCCAATTATTCTGGTTCTGTTTGGCTATACTTATCCAAGTCCTGATCATAAGATCTGCACATTGTGGCGTTAAAAAGAACACATTTCTAAAGGTAACCAATTTCACCAGGTGTATTTTAGACTGAACCCAGACTCATTGGTCTAAGATCACAAAATATATTTACAAAATTTCATCAATCATTCTTCTTGCATGATCAAAATTCCTGACAAACATTGCGGCATGAATTGTCTTGTCTGCATGCGACAATCCACTGGGTCTGGGTGATGAAACACAATTGGAGCTAAAATATAACCTGTTTATTCAATATTCACACAATTTAGCATCTCCTACAACCAGAGAGCATTATGTTCCCCCTCACGGCGCTATTCTCATCGAAAATAGATTATTCAGTTATCGATTTTCTTTAGAAGCAATTTGCAATATGATTTGGCTCTAATTTTTAAACATTTCTGGGTATGGAAAATTTGCTTACTGCACAGGTTGTTTTGATAGTGAAGGCAGGACTATAATTTTTAGATCATCAATTTGAGCAAATTTGAATTTACATGAATGTTAGGTGACATAATAAAATCATTTAGTGGAGAGGCTATTGGAAAAAAGTAATCTGTGAGATTTGTTGAAGGCAGGTGCAAATTCCTTGACATTTTGTATAGCAGTTTAGTTTGACAATTTTACCATAATTGTGATGCTTTTATATATTTAGCATGGTTTAAAATGCCTA
>JAMKCH010017991.1:0-24477 GCA_023653785.1 Ophioderma brevispina
TTGAGCTTACATAAGAGGTGTATTTTGCAATCTAGCCTCATCCCCCCACCCCATCCCGGATGACTTACCATAAAAAGTTGAGATTTTATATAGTGTAGCTGTTGCCCTATGTATATATGTTCCAAATCTCATTGCACAAAATTTCAAATTGTGTAATTTCTCTCTCTGCAAATGTAGTGTCCTATAAGTCACAAACATCTGCTTACTCACAGCACAAACCATCAGAATCAACCGATATATGAGAAATAACCCCTTTTTTCAAAGAAGTGTGAAGTTAAAGAGACGGTGCAAGGATAATAAAATTCTGGTCAAAAACTGGACAAGCATGCAACATTTCCAAATTTGATGTGCTATACATTTGCATTTTAGAAAAATCAAGACAAGAGAAAACACTGGTTGATCTCAGAAAATCAAGAACTCAACTAGAGAGAAAGAATGAAGCAGGTAATGTATAGTATGGTTAAAAATAAAATAAAACTTACTTAAAGGTGCAACGAGAGATTTTGGGGCACCCATATATTGTGTCATATGTATTGATTTCATATAGATAAGACCCCCAATAGATTTCTTACCTTATCTTGTTTACAGAATGCCTTGAAAGTGAAAACAAAATGCAATTTTCATTTTCTTAATTTTAATATAAAACATAGGCTGAATTTTGTATTTGCTCCTATACGAAATTAGAAATTGCACAATTTTTGTACCAAAGAAATATTTTTCAGCTTATTCCTTTCACATGGGGACATTTCTGATAGAAAGCTTTACATTAGTGCAAAAAATAGATTTTTCACATTTTCAGGGACACCTGTTATGCAAAATCTTTTGTTGCACCTTTAATTGTATTTTAAATAGAAAGTAGAGTTCCAGGCCCCCGGGCCACATCAAAGGTGGATATGATGCGTGAACAAGAAAACGCGTAAAAAGGGTTGTTTTTTCCAAAAGGCGATGTACGCGCATACATTGATTAGGGTGTCAAAAACAGCAAAATGTGGAAAAAAGGGTATGTTTTTACTTAACCCTGAAATTGTGATGTGCGTGTTTAGGGTATTTAATACTCAAATTAAGCAGAGATCAAATGATCAAAAATATTGTAAAGCAAAGCAAGATAATAATTGCATTGCTTACTTGTTTAGGGTAGCAAGAACTGACAAAAATACCTCTTTAAGGTAGCAAAAACACAAAAATACTTGTTTAGGGTATGCTTTTTAGGTGGTGGAAATACTTGTTTAGAGTGCATTTTGTAAGTCCATGTTCACACATCATTCATATCCACCTTATAATACAGTCCTCCCCCCCCTTGGGTTCTAGGTTTATATACCAGTTACTATTTCTAGCTATTTCTGTGGTTAAATCTGTTAAGGTGCAATGAGAGATTTCACGTATCAGGTGTCCCTAAAAATCAAAAGTACTGATTTTTGCCCTGATGTAAAGCTTTCCATAAAAAATACCCCACCTGTAAGGATTAAGCTGAAAAATGTTTCTTTGGTACAAGAATTCGAAATTTCTAATTTCGTATAGGAGCAAATACGAAATTCAGCCTATGTTTTATATTGAAATATAAGCAAGTCAAAATCGCCTTTTCTCTCTATTAATGCATTTCTGTAGCCAAATACAAGGTAAGAAATCTATTGAGTGTGTTGTCTATATGAAATTACTATTATGACACAATATTTGGGTGCCTCAAAAATCTCTTGTTGCACCTTTAAATGATTTCATCCCAAAGAAGTCATTTCTGCCAAGTGGGTGAAGCCCATTCAAAACCAGTCGTCCGTGCTGGGCGCTGACATTTTGAATATTGCACGGAATAATTATTAGTTTGGGTGCTTGTATACACACATAATGTGAATTTGATACAAACAATCCGCCAAAATATCAGTTGTTGGATGTTGGGTGCTATTGGGTGGTTAAATTTTGTCCTACCCATGGCCACACAACGAATGAAATGACACGTCAGTCGTCTTGATTTAAATAAACCGCCTCAATGAATACATCTTTTCACCTAAGCGCGCATTGCATTATGAGAAAAAAGAGTATCTGAGCACAATGATCCAGGTGCACTATTATTACACCTGGCCACCTCTAACACATACATCAATTTGTATCACTACCGATTAGTGTATATGCAAAGCGGCACCCACAGTATGTGGAAGAAGCGGAGGCAGCCATTGCTTTCTATTGTTGGTACTCTATGTTTTCTTTGTGGTCGGCAAAAACATGCGAGACGATGAATTTCTAAAGATTACGTAACGTTTTGCCTCTCTATCTATATAAACCTCTTTGATTTCTACACTTTAAAGGCACTATCAGTGATTTGCTAAATCAGAAAATTGAAAAAATCATCAAAAATCAGATTTTTGCATTTCTGTAACAAGTATAGATATGTTTTAAACATACCCTACAAGTGATAAGACTGAAAGCAACCCAATAAGGACAAAACCATACATTTTAGTAATTACTGTCCAAACAGACACAACATGTAATTGAATGGAGATTCATATCTTCGTGTACTGCTGTTTTCTTCCTTTTATGTTAAGTTTTCAGTTGCAAAAATTTACTTATGAAAATTCTACAGACTTGTACTTCAATTAGAAGGTATTTCTGCAAATTTCAAATAATCTTTCGGGTGAATCACTGATAGAGATGCAACGAGAGATTTCACATAACAGGTGTCCCTAAAAAATATGAAAATTATGATTTTTGCACCAATGAAAAGCTTTTTATCAAAAATTCCCCAGGTGACGAAAGGAAGATTAAAGCGATAAAATATTTATTGTGGAACAAAAATTGTGACAAAATTTCTAATTTGTATAGGAGCAAATACTAAATTCAGCCTATGTTTTTATTGAAATTAAGCAAATGAACATTGCCTTTTGTTTTTTCACTTTCAAGGAGTTCTGTAGCAAAGCCAAGGTAGAAATCTATTGGGGTCTTAGAATCATACATATGACACAATATATGGGTGCCCAAAAATATCTTGTTGGATCTGACCTTTAAATATGGCCTGCTCAAAAACATATTTTAGTTCATTAGTAATGAGGGTGTATTGTAAGATGCAGCTAGTAAATTCTAGCAAGACATACATTAAGACATACAAAAAAAAGTGGCGTCTGGGAACCTGTAATTTCCAGAGCGTGTGTCCCTAGGGTTCATGCCAATAAATGCACAAAGCATGCAAAAAACAGCCCATTTTGTGTCGCCGCCTAATAGGCAGGAAGACACATAGTAGGGTTCACTTTGTCCACTGGTATTGTGTTGATGTCTGTTATTTGTGGTTAGTCTTGTGGTCAAGGTGTATAGGCTGGAAATGTTAAAATTGACCTTCATTTGAAAAGTTGAAGTTCAATTGGAAAACTTAAAACTTTGGGGTTCCTGGAGGGGATTTACATGCAACCACTCATTTGTTTATGAGGTCAAAGGTACATATCAAGGACAGGTCAAAGGTTGTGAGGTCAAGTTGTAAAATAGGCTGAAAATGGAAAAAGTGACCTCATTTGAAAAGTCGAAGTTCAATTGGAACTAAACTTGGTTCATGGAGTTTACATGCAAACCCTAATTTGTTTATGAGGTCAAAGGTCACATATCAAGGTCAAAGGTAATGTGAGGCCTATCATTCACAAACCTCGATGGCAGGCGGCACAAGCGGTCTGAGGACCGATGTATTTTTGGTATGAGAGGTCCTTCCGTCCCCCTCAAGAAGCCAGGTCTGGATACGCTGGTGGAAATGAACCTAGAATGTACACACCATAATTGTCTGTATTAAACACCTTGGGGTGTGAAATTTTTCATAAAGGGGGCATTTATTATAGGCCATTTGTTCAGTTATATCCATTGCAAATTAAAGCCAGAACTGAAATTTTAAAACTACTTGGTTGAAATAGCAAGCACGTCCGGTGCTCTGAACTGCTCTCAGCACATAAAAGGTAGACGTTTGACCAAAGTCATCAACATCACTGTGGCTCCATTCACAGCTGTACGAAAAAAGACTGCCCTCTTCAATTAAAGGGTGCTTGTTCCGCCGGCTTTGGGACCCTCCCCCAAAGGACCCCCCCCCCCCCGCCCGATTAACCAGATAAAAGGCTGTAGTTTTTTTTTTCCTCATTGTCATACTGAAATTTCAGCTTTCAAATCCCTTCTTTCTCAAGGCACAGATAAAAACTACAATTTTACCATCAATATGTGCATAGTCGTGAATAGAGCATTGTACACACTGCATTATGGCGTCTAGCATCAAAAACCGCAATGGTCTATTGTCAAAACCGCAAGTTCGTTTCCACCTTACTTGATTGGTCAGTGTGTACAAGTGTTGAACATTAACCATTTGACATAGCTTGTAAAATAGATTTTCAAGCTTAAATTGTAATTAAATCAATATTAGCACATTTGTTGAAGGCGCCCCCAATTTTTTCAAAATTGGAGTTTTTACACGGTTTTCATTGGTAACTGACTAGTAAACTATACTGTGAATGGTTAAGCTCGAAAAATGTCTATGTCGGTCACAAACGAATGAATTTTGTACTAGAATAATTATTAGTCTGGGATCCCCCATACTATTCAACGGCTTTGCTGGAAATGGCCTTCCCAATGTGAAATAGCCGGGAAATAGCGCCATGTACGTGTCTACGCTCATCCATTAGTTGTTTTTAATAGGTTCGGGCAAGTCAGTCTTAGGTCATTTTTGAGGTGGCACTATTCATCATGGACGGACATAAACGAGGATTTCCAGCTCTGCCGTTAGTCCAATCTGGGATCCAAATCTATTACACATCGCTTATTTTGTGATAAAACGCATTTTTTAAGCATCTCGTTCGTCAGGTATAGGGTTTCTAGACAATTACCACGTAACTGTTCAAAAATAGCAAATTTTGAATTGGGGGCGCTCTTCAAAAAGGTGGCCAATATTGCTTTAAAAGTTCGTACACTTGGCCATCTGAAGTTATTAATTTTCTTAACCTGTCCCTCAAATACTTTTCTATCAGGTTAAATTTTGTGAGGCTTATGTTATGATAACAAAATATAATATTTATAACTACCCTTACCCTTATTATTATATGTATGTATTAATTATTTGTTTTTGTATTCTCTTGCATTTCTACAGGTGAGTAAAAAAACTTGACACTCTTTATGTCTGCCATTTTGAATTTTTAAATAATCTAACATCTAACATATGTGGTATCATCAGAAAGCCTATTTCATTATCTTTGATTTGCTGCAAAGATATTTCAGTTGGTAAAGTATAGGCCAAGCTACAACCTTTTGAATCAAGTAGTCAGCTTTTCCCCAATCCACTGATTCCCATTCAACTAACCAAATGAAGCAAAAAACCCTCCCACACCCATCCCTCGTGCAGCATTATTTTGTAGCCATATGTCAAAGTTGGTTTGCCCCCCCCCCCCCCCAGCAATTGGCTCTCTGGATCTGCCACTGATACTTCAAAGTGTTTGCACAATACTTCAAAGTGTATAAGGTATTTATATGTAGATATAATACGGTGTTTGCGTAACCTGACCAGGTTTTGGAAACACCATGAATTCAACAACCTATTCAAAACCTTAACAGCTTTAATTCCATCAAGGTTGTTGAATACATAAACCTGGTCAGGTAAACCTGGTCGGGTTACGGAAACACCTGATATGCGGATCATAATGGCGTAATTATACTTTTATGTACAGATGATTCTTTTATTATTTGTATAGCAATGAGAGACCTTCATCTGGCCAAGCAGAAGCATGACAAACTCTTAGAGACACTGAAGATAGCCCAGCACAAGTTGGAAGAATCACAAAAAGAATTGGATTGGTGAGAGAGAAAATTGTCATCGTTCAAATGTTCATTGTCATAACTTGCTAGATTTCTTAAATTAACTACAAAATTAAAAAAGTTTCAGTTTCAGTTTCAGTTTCTTTATTTACCACATCAAAAATTCAAATACAATTATTATAATAACAAAATTAATACAAATTGGTGGATAGTCAATAGAGCAAAGCTCGGAATTGTGACTACACCTTTAAACATGTAAAGGTGCAAAGGAAACCTACAACGTCATCTTACCGGACATTGGTGCTGGCAGACCAGACAGGACAAGTGAGGGCAGACTAACATGTTGGCTAAATTTAGGCCAAGTAATATTGATTTATGATATTAAATACCATAAGTATGTGACCACCAATATATGAAATATATATAAAATTGGACCAAATAAATTACATAAAGTATACACAATCCCTATTATAAGGCCAATGGAACTGTGAGGTGTTTGCCTTGTAGTTCTTCAGCACATAATAATTGAATAAAATACAGTTGAGATCAGGGTGCAAAATAAGCCTGAGATTTTTAAAGGGCAGCCAATTTCAAGGCAATTTTCAATTGTGTAAAAGGGCATCAAGGCAATTACATGTTAATGAATAGGGCCAAGAATGGCAAAAAATTAGGGCATCAAGGCAACTTGTAGGGGCACCGAATTCGAAGGCAATTGCCTTTGGTGCCTTCGGTTATTTTGCGCCCTGGATGAGATCATAGGCCTGTAGCCAGGATTTGTTTTGGGAGGGGTGTATTTTGTAAAAAGCTGACCATTTTCCTGAAATGTGAACCATTTTTACATGGAACTGTGGAGCAAATCTGGCAAAAATTGGACCAAAATTTCAAGCTTTTTTGTGGTGGAAAGAAACAATTTCTTGCTTGCTTGCTACATTTGCAAACAACATTTTAGATGTGTTTGACTTTTGGGATGGGCAGTAGTGTAACAGGTGTGGGGGGCACATCCCTTCCAGATGGGTCTGACTGGGAAAATCAGCTGAAACTACCAGGAAAGTGAAAAAGCATTTAGCAAGAAAGGGAGGGAGAAAAAAGAGTTGGTGAGAGGGAGGGAAGGAAGGAGGGGAAAGAGGAAGATGGAAAGGGAAAGAGGAAGTGAAGTAGGTAAAGAGGGATGGAAGTGTAGGATGAATAAGCTCCCCCCATTTACACCAGGCCAAAATGATACACACCAGAAAACTAATGTTCTTGCCCCCTCCCATCCCCTGAACACCAACCCTTATTATGCCCCTGGGGATGGGGAAAATGTCCCCCTTGGCCCCTCCACTCTGGCTATGAGCCTGATAAGAAAACTAAATATGCAAGTAATAGTGTTGCCTATTTTGATATATTCCTTAAAGGTGTGTGTACGTTCTGATCATCTTTGGGCCCCCTTCCTGATTTACCCAGAAGTAGTACGAATGTTGGTATCAGATTAAAGGCCGTATTTTTCTCATCCTAATATTTGAGACTTCAAATCCATTTCATTCCCAAGATATAAACAAAAAAACATTGTTTTAATGGTTAACCATCAATATTAGCACAGTATTGAATAGGGCTTTGCAGTATGCATTATCGCTTAACGCTTCTACCATCAAAACCGCAAGTTTGTTTCCCCTGGTACTTGATGGGGAGTATATGTGTAGGTGCCAGGCTCTCATTATTATGTACAGAACACAATAGACATAAATCGGAACAAGCACTTTTAAATATAAATGAATGGTCACAGAGAGCGCAAGAGAGATTAAAATCTTGTTTCTTTTTATCATGGCCATGGCAGCTACCTTGCTAGCTCAAATTGTGCATTCTGAAATTTTTTTCTCTCATTTACATGAGAGCTCCACCTGAACACTTAAAAGACACTATTAGTGATTTGCTAAATCAGAAAATCCAAAACAAAAAAAAGTCATCAAAAATCAGATTCTTTGCATGTCTGTAATAAGCATAGATATCCTAACATACCCTGCAAGTGATACAACCAAAAGCAACCTAATGAGGACAAAATCAGATATTTTAGTCATTACTGTCCATACAGACACTTACTGCAACATGTAATAATGGCAATTCCTATCTCTGAACACTGTTGTTTTCCTTTTCTGTCAATTTTTCATTTGGAAAAATACTACAGACTTATCTTTCAGTTTGAAGAGCTACTTTTGCAAATTCAAATATTTTAACTCTTTTGGGTGGATCACTGATAGTGTCTTTAACTTTTCTTTATTTCTGATATGGTCAGCATCACAAAGAGTTACCCAAAATGCATTGCAATGTGCCTATACCATACTGTACTAAACACATGTCAGTACTTAGGGATAAAAAGTGCCCCAGAAGTTTAAGAACAAGAAGATATTTCATGATCATGCTAAAAATTCCCTAAGTACTAACATCTTGTGGGCTAAAATGAATGTAAATGTCAGAGTTTTTATGTGTTAAGAATAGGATTTTTGTGGAATCACATGACCTTGTTGAGGTGATATTTCCCAAACTGGTGCATTGTGGGATTTACTAAATACACCCTCTGGAGTTACCCCATCCATCCACCTTCAGCTACCTACCCCACCACACACACTTATTATAATTGTGCGAGAATTTTACTCTTAACTTTTTGTAACTTTTAATTGCCATAACCATGAGCATTTTGTGCTTGTTATTTTCACACTTTTTATACCGATATTAGGTACATAGTCCTTTGCTAGTATGAGCCCAATTTCAGCTTTTTTAGATGTCAGAAAAAACAAACAAAATAAAAAAAAAGAAATTTGCATATTGTTTTGCTCATTTTCTTTAAAAAGCATAGCACAGTTTTTTTGCCATATACCTTATAATTATATTACAGTAATCACTTTCAATTTTGCATGAATAAACAAGTGCTTGCATATATGGTCTCAATATACTTTTGTGAGGACCAGTCTTTAAAGGGCCATGGTCCGATCATTAAGAGTTCGTTCCCAGAACCCCAGTTTTACCGGAATGGTCAAAAGTTTGGTATAGATCTGAAGAAAGTGCTATTTTTTCATTACCCTGTGAAATTTAGGTCTAAAAGCTTTTGGTTTGAGGTTACGAGCAAAAATGTGCCCATTTCGTAGGACAATATAATTTTAAGTACTTATGGGGATTACCCAAAATAAGTTTTTGGCTTTCACAGCAAAACGGGTTGAAATATCAGCGCCAAACTTTTTATAGATAAGGTTTTGGGGGTTGAAGGCCAATCTATCAAGATGAAAACTTCTATCACGTAAATTGCAGCAACGGCGCAAGCCATTTGAGAGTGAGTGCGGCTGCAAAGACACGATTTGTAACACGCAGTCCTTACAAATCCGAAAATCAAGAAATAACAAAAAAAAGGGGGGGGGGACATTATAGCCCAGGACAACTGTTAAAGTGGTCAGTCGGGGGGGGGGGTGGGGGGGCGGGCGGGGCACTTCCCATTGGAAGTGACGCATATGTAAGGGCTGTTAAGACTCCTGTTTTCAGACATCATGTCACCCCAACACACATATTTTGCTGAAAATTTTACCACTGTCACCCAAAGACCCCTATTTGGTGGCAAATTTAGAAAATTAATCACCCAAAGACCTGTACGTATTGTTTAGAAAATTTTGCAAAAACTCAATTTCACCCAAAGACCCCCCCTTTTGGGGACTCAAAAAATCCCATTTTGTTGCAATTGGCGGTCTCTCACCCAAAGCCCCTTATTTTTTTTCCGTCCTGTGTCACTGAATGTCCCTGGGTTACACCCATAACCATTTCATATGGGGTCCCCCCGGGTCATCGATCTGATATTTTGTTGAGATACATTATGATGTTAGGGATACTAACAAAGCAAAGAACCCACACAGCCTTAAGTAGGGGTGTCAAAAAATCTTGTGTTTGGTACAGTGGAGGTATAGGAAATCAAAAGCTTCTTTGTAAGTTCCTTAGAATTTCTGTATTAATAAATTTGGGACAAAAGTCAACAAGATAAAGCAGTAATAGTACATTTCATACAAAGAGCGACCCATTTTAATTTTTTGTGGGATATGTTTTGAGCTTTTTACAATGTATTCACAATTGTAAACTGTACCTCTGACCGATAATGCTCAAAAGTGTGTATTTTTCTTAAAAAGAAGGGATTTTTAAATTAAGGAATTCAAGGACACGACTATTCATTCAACAGTGACACTGGAAAACGCAAATATTTCTGTCTGTTTCATTTCTCAAAATGGGCCTAAATTGACTGCTTGAACCAACGGAACATTAAACGACACTATCAGTGATCCACCCGAAAGAGTCAAATATGAAATTGCAGAAATACTTTAAAAGTGCAGAAGAAAAGTCTGTAGCATTCTAATTAGTTATTTTTTCCAACTGAAAAATTTAATAGAAAGTAAGAAAACCATTAAGATCCTAATGATATGAATCCCCCTTCAATTGCGCGTTGTAGTAAAATATCTGATTTGTCCTTATTACTAGGTTGCTTTTGGTTTATTATTGCAGAGTATGTTTGGATACCTATTTTGTTACCAAACATGCAAAAAAATCTGATTTTTAATAATTCTTTTTCTGATCGGGACAAATCACTGAGAGTGCCTTTAAAGGTCCATGGACACGGCTGAGTAGACATTTCTAATTTCTACATTTTCGTACCTCAACAGTCATCCTGATCATTTCACAACACAAGATTTTTAAAAGTGAACATCGGGAAAGTGTTACCATTTCAAGGATAAATATACCCGAAGCTGACAGGGTCTTCTCCTGTTTGGTTTCGCGAACGCGTATCAAGATGCTGGCGTTGGCTTTGACCCCGTTTAATAATGACGTCAGAGTAACAAGTGTAACAAAGCTCACACGTGGTCTAACCGCACCGCACACTCCAGATATCTCTCCTTGTCGTTTCCTTTGTCCTGGGAACTTGATTAAAAGCTATTCTGTTCTGATCCTCCGTGTCGGTATGGCGGTCGCCGCTGGTGCACCCGCGACAATATAACGCATTATTATCGTAATTTTAAGGCTCCAAATCAAGAAAAAAATGCCATATGATATCAACTACAACGCGTACGAAGTCAACTGTGTACTATGCAATAAACTGGGCCACGCGCACGCCTTTCCACGATGACGATCATGACGCACATCGCGTATTTGTTACTCAGACATCATACGCAGGTCATCGCTGCCAGTGCGCTAATCACTTTCGTTTGGGAATTTCCTTTGAAATCTTGTCCAAAACACATGATAGTTATCCCAATTTTTATCAAATATACGGTTTCCAATTATACTGCTTCGTGCAATTTTACATTGATACCAATACATACTATGAATGAAGCCATTTTTTGGTGGTGTTACGTATGTTTAAAGCATGTCCATGGACCTTTAATGGATGAGTGTTAACACATACACAGTGTTATATTTCATTTTGTAAGGGAAGGGCGGTTCCAGTGGTTGTTGATTAGATCGGGGATCCCCGATTTTAAAATTAAATTCTAATTACTAAAATTCCTTCTTTTTTTTGTGCCAAAGAGAGATTTTTATAGCTTTATCATTCACAGTAGAATTTACCTGGCCAATTACCAATATTACTGTCCCAAAATTGTTAGCACTCTTTAAAAAAATGTTGCAATTTATTGGCTTTAAATATATCATATGTGGTTTTTATTTCAAGTGTCCCCATCGGTTTTTGTTCCCATCGCCAATGGTGAGTGGTAAACGGAACAATAGATAACCCCTAAGTCTTAGGTTTAAAGTGTTCATTGCATTCTTAAACGGATTAACATTAGAACAAGTATTTTTAGCAATAGAAGAGAAATTACATAGTTCTCACCTGCTGAGTAAGCAGGCTGAATTATTTCATTTCTAATGAACCCAAATGAAATATGTTTATTCATTTACAGCTGCTCGCGTACCGCATGGAACCCACTCGTGCCCCAAGTGGCACGGCTTATTATTTGCTTATGAGCCTGATTCATTAAATTTAAGGACTGAACCGAATATCTAGTGCGGAAAGGCGAACATGATTATTTAGTTCGGTAGAGACCTAACTAGAAATTCACATTTGTGTTTCTGAATAAAATAGAAATAGATTCACTTAAAAAAAATATAATTCACCTAGAAAGACACCCCTTCAAGGTAGACAGTCTGATTTCTTTTTCAAGTAATGGTGTTTGATGCCTTTTATGATGCTTACCACAGGAACATCTATTTTCAAGAACTTGAGTTACATTACTTACTCGTAATTTGTTTGTCATTAGAAATAATAAACGTGGATTAAAAGGGCCTTATATAGTATGGAATGTCAACTGCCATTGGGATGAGGTTATCAATATCATTGGGTCGTTCACAAAAACTGGGCTCAAAATGTGGACATTTGATGGAATTTTTTCGATTTGATCAACGAGTTATCCGAGTTGATTACACTATTATTCAATACTTACATTCTGTGGTTTGAAGGAAATTTGGAAGCTTAAAAATCAATTAGACATTGTGGTGTCCTGAGAAAAATTGACAAATTCATGTCAAACGATTAAACAGGGAACACCATGGGGAAAACCGACACCTATTGAGTCTTCCTCCTGTTTCAAACAATATCAACTTATGATATAAAGCAAGGTTTCATTTTAGTCCATGCTCATAATTCAAATCTGGCATAACATTCATAGTGGAATAGTGTACCCAAATGGTGTAAAGAGGAAGAAATGTGATCACGATGTAACAAAATGTCACACCCTGGGACACCATGTTACATCGTGACGGCAAGCTGACTACTTATATTATAAAAACATTTAAAGCAAACTTTTATGTTTTTTTTTTTTTTTTTTTTTTTTTTTTTTTTAAAATTTTATTATTTAAGCAAATTAAGCTACCAGTAGCAAAGAGGTTAACAATGTAACCGGGGAAACCGAGGTCCAACTTTGTAAAATGACCCAATTCACAATATAAAAACAATATTTTCAGACTGCAGCCTAAAATTTTACTAGGTTTATAGGAAAAATAAGGACATTGATATCAATTTTCAAATCAGAATATTAATGGAGTAATTCAAAATATGCAAAGTACCTGGGACTAATATACTAAGATACATTTCATCTCAGAATGTAAACCAAGAAAACTTGGGAATACAATAAGAAAAATGTAGGTCAGGGCCGTACGAGGATTTATTTTTTTGGGGGGTGCGGGCTTTGCTCGCAAAAAGTGGACTTTTTTTTCGCAAAAAGTGGACCTTTTTTGGGACTTTTTTGAACATTATCACTAAAAGTGGACTATTTGGGGGTGTCCAAAATTTCTCTAATTTTTGGACCTTTTTATCAAAAAAAATCCGCAAAAGTGGCACCTTTTACCCCTGTTTTTCCTCCAAAGTGCGTCAGGGGGCAGCTCCCCCCTCCCCCGCCTGTTACGCCACCCCCTGCCGTACACAAGGTTAACAATGGCTCATTCCTCACATATGCACTGACCCCTGATAAACTTCATTACATGTTTTGAGGAGTCCAAGTGTGTGAAAATATCGATCCAAAACATGATAAAATTGTATGATTTACGCCCAATATTCATGGTCACGATTGAGTTTTTTTTAATATTGGGCTCGACTGCCGGCTGCCCAATATTTTTGCAACTCGTAAGCTCGACAATTAATTTTGGCTTAATCGATCCAATTATATCATACTTGGTCAGAAAACCACTGACCAAAGGCCATATGTGGTGTAAACAAAGTTACCTGCTGACTCGGGTGGGACCCCTATGTGAACTTTGACCCATTTTGTTGAAATCTTTAAAACTCTCAACTACGTTTCTTTGGCAACATAAGATGTTACGGGCCACCAAAATTACTCAAAAGCATCATGGGCCAAGATGGATTTTACACAGATTGACCTTTGGATGGCCCTGTGATTTTGACCAATTTAATTAAAATCAAACAAAAGTTAACAATTGCTCCTTTCTCACATACACATGACATCGACTGATAAACTTCATACTTAGTCAGAAGAACCACTGACCAAAGGCTCATATGTGGTGTAAACAAAGTGACCTCTGATGATCCCTATGTGACCTTTGACCCAATTTCATTAAAATCAAGACGCCAAAGTGCCTCGACAAAACATCAAATTATGACTCCCGTTGACGAACCGCGATGTCAGGCAACACATGCGTTCCGGGGAACAATGTATTTTTAATTAAGATGTTCAACTCCAACTACCTCATTTGCATAATGAATGTGTTTAATATTTTATGGTAAAAAGTGTGATTGGCAAATAATTAAAAAAGTTTTATTACTAGTAGAAAAGCACTGTATCAGTAATGTTCATATTTCATGTCAAAAGCCAGTTTGTGTGTACCTTCCCTTAAACAAAATAAATGGTTTAGATCTTTCTTTGGTCAAAAGTTATTGATGTGTTAATGACTGTCACACATGTGACTGGCACTCATCATTTATTGTATTTGAGGGACATAATTTTCTGGTCATATTGAAGAAGGTAGCAGTGTTAACTTTTATTATTAGTTAAAATATGAATATGATTAGTTTAAACAAGTAAACAACAATTAATTTTAATAAAGACTGGTTTAAATCCGATTTCTATGTGTCTTTTGAAAGTTTGGGGTGAAGTTTCCAAATTTAGCAGACTTCAACTATTTCAACACAGGAAACCTGCATACTACGAGTAGTATTGCTCTTTGCAGGTTATTTCTGATGACATTGTAATGAAAGTGTTTGAAATAGTTGAGAATATTGAAATACACAAGATTTTATTACAACTTCATTTTTGGTGCACATTAACAATGGTCACCAATTTTGTGTTATAAGTTAATGGAGATGTCACATACGTAACCACCAATGTCACACATATGACCGTACTTAGTGATATAAATTTGTTAATTACCAGGTAAAGTTTGCTTGTTACTTTTAATTACCAACATATTGTATTAATAAAGTACAGTTGTCTTTCTGAAATAACTATAAGAATGTGAGTACTTAAATAATCACAGAATTTTACAGCTGTATTTTGAATTCCCAAATCCCTTTTTGTCTGACGTCACAAACGTGACCAGACTTTATTTGCTCCTCATGACAAAATGACCAATATGGCGACGTGGAAACCATTATTTTTGGTTAGGACTGGACTAAAGGTTATTCATCATACCAAAAGTAATAACAGATTGTTTATGTTGGCAAAACAGCATTGGGTTGAAGTCAAACTTTACCCATTTTAGGTCACAAACATGACCGAAGAATGGCCCATAATTAATTCATACTTCTACGAAAACCGCTCGGTGTGTAGATTTTCCACAATAACACAAACTAACTCGTTCGACACAGGTGGTACCCGATTCTCAAAAACGTGACTCTTGCCCCTTCTTTTTAAATGATTTTTATTATATTTTATTATGAGTGTCTGGCTCAAGTCAAAGTTTTTGAACTATGAGGTCTCCAATACGTGACGTACAGGGATCGATTACCGGGTGGTCCTTCCCAATATTTTCTTCTAGATATGACAAATAGACGGCATCGCACAGATATAGGGGACCTATAGTTAAATTTAAATAAAGAACTTTTTCTAAAGTTTTAATATTTCCAAGCTAAAATTAAATGTTGTATTCTCGATTGTAAGAAACAAGTTGATTAAAAAAATAATAATAATTATCACTATTTTGCTAAATGCTAAACAAAGTGGTACGGCATTTGCCACACCTGACGCATAGGTTGCGCCGGCCCTGAATTGGTTCATCCTCTAAGAGCTTGTCACTAGTTGTTTGAAATAAAACTAATATGGAATCTGTTAAATATTCTGTGTTCTTGTTATTCTAATTCTGTAGTCAGCAGGGTCGCAACAAAGACCTAGAGAGCAAGATTGAGATGTTGTCAATGGAAATAGACCAAGAGAAGGATAGACAACAGAGGGAAGTGTAAGTTTTCAAGTTTTATCCAGAGGGTGTTTTGAACCAATCCCATAATGCATTGCAATGTGCCTATACTGTAATGTACTAAATGCATGTCAGTATACTTTGGGATTAAAAGTGTTCCAAAAGTTTAAGAACCACAAGACATGTCATGATCATGTTAAAAATTCCCTAAATACTAACGCTTTGTGGGGCTAAAATGAGCGTCAAAGTCAGGGTTTTTATGTGTTAAGAATAGGATTTTTGTTGGATCACATGACCCTATTGAGGTGAAATTTCCCCAAACTGGTGTATTGTGGGATACACCCTCTGAGTTTTACCCATCAAATGGAAGTGGGCCAGAGGATCAAAGTTGCCTTTTTTTCCATAGACTAATGTAAAGTGAATTATTGGTATGTAACCTCCAGGGTGTACTGAAGAGTAACAGACTGACAATTTCTTCTACATTCTCATGATTCTTGTGTCGATTCGCTCACCAGGAAATCTAAATTTGTTGGCATTGTTTGGCATTCCAAAATCTAAATGGTGATTCAAGATATCACCACGTACAATATACAGCACTTCCTAACACTATTTACCAATAGGGGAGTCTACCCACTTCTATGAGATTTTGGCCTGAAATTATGGTCCAGGAGCATATGCTCCAGGACTATAATGGTCCACTTGTTGCTGAATTTTTGCATAAAAAGGTAAACAAATTTAGAGAAATTGACAAAGTCCACTTTTTAGTGATGAGATGTTCAAAAAGTCCAAAAAAGGCCATTGCAGGGGGATAGGTCCACTTTTACCAAAATAGGTCCAGTTTTTCAAAGTCCTGCACCCCAATAAATCCTGCATATGGCCCTGGTCTCCAGTCATCAAGGGGACATATTTTGCACCTTTTCACAAATAGAGTGCAGCCAGTATTTGTTTCATATAAAAAAATATTATATATTAAAATATTCTTCTCCAGCACAAACCATTCTAAAAATTGAACTACGAACAGACGATATAATCTGCCGATGAGTGCAAGCAGTGGCACATCAATGATATGCTGACGCAGGGAAAAAAAGTTACTACTCCCCTGGCATTACGTCATCACAGGGAAATAGTCACTTTTTATTGCAACTTTTTTTCCCTGCCGTGAAATATTGGGGAAATAGTAGGAATATTTTAAGTCATGTGACGTAGTATCCACCAATCAATTGATAGGATTATTTCAATGCATTGTATAAAATGACCTATTAGCTCTTCTTGCACCTATTTTTAGGGAGGATTTTCAGAGCAAGCTTGCAGAAATAGCAGACAAGTTCATCCAAGCCAGAAAGTATTACGTGAGTATTGTTGCTCAAAAGGGTCAAGAAACATGTTAATTTTCAATTGGGAGCCTGTCAAGCTTGTAGCTAGGACTGATTTTTTGGGTGTCCATTTTTAAAACTTATATTGTCACTTCTTTCCAGATGGATGATAATCTTGCCAATGAAATTGCTATTGTAAAGAAAAGGAAGAATGGTCTGGAACATAAAGGTGAGTGAATCAACCAAAGTTCATTAACCCTAACGCGAACCAGACGCATTGAGATGCAACGAAACCGTGGTACCGGTTGGAAAATGTTTCTCATTGCATCTCGCCCGTCAACAACTATTTTTGTCGCGAAAATGACTCTCATTGCACCTCATTGCATCTGGGACGTCTTCCCGGAAAATGACGCGATGTTCCTCGTTGCATCTGGAACGTCTTTCCGGAAAATGACGCGATGCTTCTCGTTGCATCTGGGACGTCTTTTCGGGAAAATGATGCGATGCTTTTCATTGCATCTCGGACGGTTTGCCCGCAGAAGGCGCATTGTTTCTCATTGCATTCGCACGCGATGCTTCTCGTTGCATCTGGGACGTCTTTCCGGAAAATGACGCGATGTTTCTCGTTGCATCTGGGACGTCTTTCCGGAAAATGACGCGATGTTTCTCATTGTATCTCGGCCGTTAACGATTGTACACCACTTATTCCTGTGCCGGGAAAAGGTCCGAGATGCAATGAAACGCAAAATTTGTTTCTCATTGCATCTGGGCCGTTAAAAAAAAAAAAAATGCTTCTCGTTGCATCTGGGACGATGTTCGGCAAAACCACCCGGTCCCAGTTAGGGTTAAGGGCCAATGTAGCTAGTTTTGTAAAAAGTGGACCACTTCCTGAATTTAAAATGTAGATAATTATTGTTCTTAACATTGCATGATGTAACAACAATCAGAAATTCAATTTAGGCCTATGTGTTGTTTTTGTGCTATGCTCCATATGTTTTGTTTAGGATTTGAGGTCAAAAGGTCATTTGAGACCAGTGTTGAAAAATATTGTTTCTTCCACAGAATAAATGGGTATTCACATGACTTCATCTCCTTGTGAAGGCAGAAGTCAGTTGTCAGAAGTCAAAGGTCATTCAGACTTCATTAAGAGGTTAAGTTGTCACATGACTGAAAATTTTAAAGTACTGCTGTGCTATTGCACTATTGATGCTCTTGTTTCTGTTTCAGCAATTGCTGTAGAAAACGAAGCTGAAAAACTTGCAGAGCAGCTGAGCAACCTGAACCTGCAGAAAGAAGCAGAAATCAAGAATGCTGAACATGATGGCATCTCTCTGGAACTACAACATCAGATACTGTGAGTTGATTGCAGTGATTAAGTTGCAATGGTACTTGGTGCATTTATATTGAGATCGATATCAAATACAATGTGTTTGAAAAATCCATTCGTTCTAGTGACTATTTTCTTATCTCAGTCTCACTATGATTTTTCACAAAATATCGACTTGACCGCACGGGTGTAATATTACGCCCTTCATAACTTATCGCTTTGTGGGGAAGGCATAATATTACACCGGGCCCTGAAGACTTTGATGGAAGTAAGGCAGGCTAAGATTAACTGACCCATGACCCTATTTTTTATTGGTTCTATTGTGATGCTTATGACCCTGGGTGTGACCCTGCCTTAACAGCTCATGTCCCCGGAAGTGACCTTTGACCTTGGAAACTGGAAGCAGAGCTTAAATATGGTGACTTAGAGATAGCTTCTGCACACCACGTGTATAAACAAACGTGGACCCGGTCAAGTGGTTAGTGATCAATAAGAGGTTTGCGTTGCAGCTCGCGACTTGAAAACTTCATATCAATTTGAACAGATTGTACAGCATTATTCTTTAAAACTTCAAGTTGATATGCCTTTCACTCAAGACTTGAAGATGGTATGAAAACTTATTTTCCTAGGGTCCAGATACTGCTGATAGCAGACCAACATTATTTGTTTTCTGGTACACTGAGCACAGATTATAGTTCAAAACTTGGATATTCAATGTTACAGCTGTTACATTAATTGCGAGTGTAGCAATATGTCTCCATAATGTCTTAACATGCATTATGTTGAGATATTGACTTGTTTAGAATGACAACAGCATTACAAGAAACAAATGTTAGAATTACTGATATTCCATATATGGTCAAAGTTAAAGTAATTGACCAGAGAGCAAAATATTATGCAGAGTTTTTAAAATCTAAATTCAACAAGTGCATGAGGAGTGTTCCCCAATTCTAGTTTTTTTAAGCCATACAGTGGACCGCTCAAGCAATATGGCACGATATAGAGAGGGCAAAACAAACAACACTATATAGTTATTGTCCCCGCCGAACGAAGTTAGGTTTTTTAGTTTTGGAGGGGACTAAAAACTGGGCTCCGTCGTAGGTCCGTCTGTATGTATGTATGTATGTCGTATTATTAGTAGTAGTATGTATGTCTGATAAAAAGGTTAACCCTGGAACTTGGTCATATCTTTTTTTGGAGAGCTAGATGTAGCCAACTTGGGTCTATTGTAGGTGGGGAAACCACCCTACTAACCACGTATCATCCCCCCAGGGTCCTCCCTGGGTCTGTCCGTGGGTGGGGGAAAAGGTCAAGGGAAAAAGTCCACATTACACAACAGAAATGTCAACATTGTGACCATATTGTGGACTATTTATCTGGAGTTCCATGAGGGATACGATGATTGTAACTTGGTGGAAAGACAGCGGGTTGATGAGTTCTCGACCTTATTAGATTTTGGGTGTAAATAGTGCTAATCTAAAGATCTTATATTTGCATAATTTATGAAAATTTTCCCGCCAAGGCGTGTGTACAAGTTTTCTGGAGTGATGTTAAGGCGTATATATGATGTAACTTGGTGGAACGAATGGGCTGGAAAGCTTCTCGGACATGATTAGATTTTGTGCGTATTTCGGGCAATTTAACTATGCTAATGAGCTAATTGATATGAAAATAAAACGTCATATGATAGGTGGAGGGGGGAAAGTTATACCACACAAAGGTATTAAAACATCCTGTGTACCATGTTTTCAATTGAAAGTATTATTTTTAGGTCTTGGTGTTACACTGGTCAGTCTTTGGGTTGCCAGCCTGTTACATTCTTGGAAATGTGACAATATGGTGTTTGCCCCTTTTAGAAATCGTGTGGGTCCCCATTGAAATGTGGTCACATGATTTCTTTCACAAAAGTGTTGCAAATTGAATAATATCTATATTCTTACAAATTAGTGAATTTCAGGGATTTTTGCACTGAGGAATTTTAAAGATTTCTGGAGTATTCACCAACAGGTACACAATTTTTCGAGCTCGTGGTGGCCAAAATTAAGAGTGGAACATGTGCTAGTTTAGGCATCACTTAGTTATCGCGATATTCGGCGGGGCCATATTTTACGAATCGCGTAAAATACGAGTTCGCAGTTGTTCTCATTCTTTTGGTTGGTCCGCCAGCTATAGATGGGCAGGACACTTAGCAATCCCGTTGGCGTGTGTAGGTTGTGGATTGTATGTAGTATGTGTGTGTGGAGGTGTGTGTGTGGGAGGTGTGTATGTGTGTGAAATTTTTTTTTTTTAAATGAACTCAATTGAAAAGTTGAATTTCAATTGGAACCAAACTTCTGTCCTAGGTGCACAATGGGATCCCTAATATGTTGATGAGGTCAAAGGCATGTGCCAGGGTCAAAGGTCATGGGGCTTATATTCTTTGAATATAGCGAGCGCAAAAGCCGAGAACCACGAAATTCTAGTTTAGTTTTGATCACTGAAAATATTTTTTATTTCAATTATATTAGTTAATAAGACCAAAATATTATTAAAAAATGAACCAACCCATACCAGCTGCTTGCACTTTATAACCAGTTCGGGCCGACTGCCGGATCCGGCAATGTTGCCGCAGCCGGCAGTATATTGCCAGTTCAGGCAACATAAAAACAAGCATCCCTGCAGAATTCGGAAACCTTAAACGATTTTATTGGATTGGGACTTTATATTTTTTAGGGGGAAGTCCATATTTTACCCATGACAATGTATGTTATGTCGCCAAATTTTCACCCAGGACCAAAAATTTTCACCTTGGGGTTGTGTTAAAATTGGAAAATTAAAATTTGTCACTTTTTTACTTTTTATTTAAATTTTAGGTTAAAATCGTTTTTATTTCACAAAATATTTTTTTATTCGTAGTTAAACATTATTTGACGAAATACTTTGTTTACAATCACTTTCTATATCTAAAAATCCCATTATTAAATTAACTTACCAACTTTAAATTTACCGCGCTTGCAATGCATTGTGGGAAACAACACTGCCGGTTCCGGCAACACATTGCCGGCTACGGCAACATTGCCGTATCCGGCAGTCGGTCCGAACTGATAACCTTATACATGTGTGTGTAAACACTTTCTCAGCGACGTCTAATATTAGATCGACAACAACTAATGATATTGCGTGTTTTCATACTAAACTCTACACAGCGATTGTGTATGCAAGGCTGTTAAGACCCCTATTTTCAGCATCATTGTTACTCAAAGGCACTATCAGTGATTTGATAAATCAGAAAAACGAAAAAATCATCAAAAATCAGATTTGTGCATGTCTGGAACAAGTTTAGGTATCCTAACATACCCTGCAAGTGATAAGATCAAACGCAGCCAAATAAAGCCAAAATCGATTATTTTAGTCATAATTGTCCATACGGACACTTTCTACAACACGTCATTGAGTGGAGGGTCACATTTTTTAATATTGCTGTTTTCTTCCCTTTCTTTCAATTTTTCAGTTGGAAAATATTACTTATCGGAATTCTACAGATTTGTCCTTCACTTGAAAGCTATTCCTGCAAATTTCAAATATTTTGACTCCTTCGGGTGAATCACTGATAGTGTCTTTATTTGTTTTTGGAAATGTTACCACTCTCATCCAAAAGCTTCCAAAGACCCATAACCCTAACCCTGACGTCGGTTTCTAGCCTATCTCCCGGGAGGAACTGAAGGAGTGAGGGAAGAGGGGAACAAGAAAAAGTCGCAAATTCGGGTGGGATTCGGGCCCCAGCCCCATGACCCGGGATAGCATGCTACGGCGGTGTCGCTGGCCCAGCCAGCGATTCTGTGACCATATGAGTCTTGGTTTGATGACGTCATCGCTACTTTCTGGACTTGGTGCATTTTTCTCAATTAACACAGTGAGTTTTGGTGAGATTTAGCTGTGCTAGGGTTAAAGAAACTTTCACCCATTTAGAAAATTTTGCAAAAATATCAATGATAAGACCCAACTTTGGGGGGAAATTTAGGAAATTTTTATTTAAAAAAATATTTGTGGCAATTTGGCTGTCTCTCACCCAAAGACCCCATATATTTTGTGCACGTCCTCTGTCACTGAATGCCCCTGGCTTTGGAAGTGCCAGCCTTACACCTGTATCCATTTCATATGTAAGTGCCGTTCACCCAGGACTTAATATCACCATATTCACAGTTCTGATTCCACCACAGATTTTACCATTGAATTTAGTTTGATTTTTGTCCCACCTAGTAAGATGTTTCTGACTGAGAAATCTGCAGTTGAAGCTTTCCAGAAAGATTTGACAGTGAAAAAAAAGGACCTTCAAGAACAAGTAGAAAAGTAAGTTTTCTTTTTATTTTTGATCCAAATGATAATTTCTAATGATAAATGTGAATGTTAATCATCATGGCACACAAAATAAACTAACCCTGTATGCAATACATTGGTATTGAGCAGAGGGTGTTTTGAACCAATCCCAATGCATTGTGATGTGTCTGTACTGCACAGTACCAAACATATGTCAGTACTTGGGGATAAAGAGTAGCTAAAAGTGGTCTTAAAGTTTGAGAATCACAAGAAATCTCATGATCATGCTAAACAAAGTACTAACACTTTGTGGGCTAAAATGAGCATAAAAGTCAGTGTTTTTATGTGTTAAGAAAAGGATTTTAGTGGGATCACATGATCAGAGGTGTGAGAGTTCCTCTTTTCAGCTGATTTCCTTGCTTTCCAATGAAAAAGATAGTGCTAAATTTCAGCTTTTTCTTGTATTTTCAGCCTATTTTTGGTATTTTACCCAATTTTGCAATGTTTTTCCTCATTTTTTGTCTGTGGCCTCTCACACTCCTGGATCTTGTTGAAGTGAAATTAACCAAAACTGGTGTATTGTGGGATTGACTCAGCTCAGTACATCCTCTGGGTATTGAACATCAGGCTAGTGAAATTGACTGTTTACCCATGTCGGGGTCAAGAAGGTATAAAGGAACTCAAATCTGCTTGGTTTGCCTCAAGTTCTTCCCTTTTCGAGCCACTTCTGAAATATAGAAGTCAATGAGCTGCCGTCCACATCAGATAGCGTATTGACTCAGGCCTTATGCTGTTCTCTTCCAAACTTCATAAAATACGGAGACACACTCCAATATAATGACTTCACATACACATTTAATACAAATCTAGGTGAAATTAAATGTAATATCTCGGAATCACGGACTGGAGGTGGTATAGCACGTTTCTTTCTTCACAGCTAGAACAATCTGAAGATTTATCTCAAGAAAGTTACCCTTGCGCACATTTTACTCCCACCTTCAAAACTAGCCAATCACAATCACGCCAAGGTTGGATTGAGCAAAATTAATAGCGGGCATATAGGTAATTAGATTAACAGGAAATGCTCCAGAAACTATCCAATCACATTTGCGCAAAGCTTGGGATTAATGAGATTAATGAGCATAGATATATAAATTAACAGGAAACACTTATCATGAAAGTATACCAGACATAACAACCCACCACTAATTGCAATAGAATTGCAAGGGCGTGGGTTCGAGTTCCGCTGTGGCCAATGTGTTGTGCACCTAGGCAAGGCACTTTACCTTACTTGCCTCTCTCCACCCGGGTGCAAAATGGGGAGCTGTTAGGAATATAGTCCATTGAGCACCGCCCAAAGGTATGAGAATGCCTTGGGCATTTGTATGGCAGCTGATGTATTCTAGGCAGCGGAATAAATGTAAAGTGCTTTGATACATTGTGAAAGGCCCTATATAAATGTTAACATGTATTTATAACACTGATGGTATATACTCTGTTCAATGTCAAGTTTGGGGGTGACGTCACTGCGCGTGTTAGGTTTTGCACCCAAAAAACGCACACGTCGACCTTGGAATTGCTGTATTTACGCACGCGAACAAAGGCGACGCAAACCGAACGCTAGAGCGAATGCAAAGTCGCGTCATGACGTCACCCCAAACTCGAGACCGAACAAAGTATAGTGATGTCTTTATTCCTGTTTATCCACGCAGACAGCAAGCTAAAAATGAAGACTTGAAGGCAAAACTAGAACAACTAGAAGAAGAAATGAAATCTGACACCACTGAAAAAGGAAGACAACCGAAGACAAACTAGAGGGTCAACTGAAGGTGGAGGAATCGCAAGGGAAAATGGATTATATGAGCGCAGTGAAATACATACCTACTGAAATCATTTCCACATAATTTAGAAGTTGAATATTTG
>JAMKCH010017992.1:0-22886 GCA_023653785.1 Ophioderma brevispina
GTGTGATCTTGTTGAATGCACTGCTTCTCAGGAGATAGCATTCATTCTGAGACCATACAATGCTTCCATCAGGGACAACATTCCATTCCCAGACCATATTCTGAAATCTATCTTCAGAGGATTGCAAACTGAGAAATTACTGTTTGACCTGTAAGGGGGGGGGGATAAAAATCTACAGTGGGGGTGTAAAAGGTTTCCAAATGACTAATCATTTTCTTTGGGAAATTAAGGGGCCCACCAAAATTCCCATATCATTGTTTAATTGTTTAGGTCTCCAAGGCGAGTCAATTAAACACCACCCCCCCCCCCCTAACTGTCTCATTCATCTTTTCGACCTATTCATTTTCAAATTCGGCCAACTTCTAAGATGTAAGGGGGTTGCATTTTCTTTGGAAAGGGGTGGGTCCCAAAATTACTGGGTCTCTTTTTTATTCAAAAACGGGGGGGGGGGTGTCACAAAATGATTTGATTTTAAAAATAGGTGTCACAAATTTATAAGGCATGCTGGTGTTAAAAAAATAAAGCACAGAATTGAGCAACAAGTTCTACCAAAATGGTGTTGAAAAGCAAGCTAATTGAGGGTTTTGAATTTATTAATGTGGCAGGATAGTTGTATGAATGTTGTATGCAAACCATGATTAGCAACTGGTTACAAGCCAATGATGACCAGTTAGAAACATCACACGGACCTACTACTATCATTATTGGACCTAATGTGCAAAGCGTCAGTTCTCAGCCATTTAAAACTTAAACTTCCAGTTTTGTTCATTATGTTCCTCTATCTTTACCAAATTAGCTATATGAAACTAAAAGTAGCTTCAAAAGGCCTTTTTCAATTGTACATATGATCCCACTTTGAGGAAAATCCTTTTTTAACACAACTTATGTGTTGAGGACTGTCACGCGATGAAAGCAGGCACTTAAAGGAGCACAGTCGAGTGCCTCCACTTTTTATTTAGTTGAGATTTTGGTGCAAAATATTGCTCATATTTGTTCATAGTCCATGGAAAATTGTACAGCTGAAGCATGTCCGTTTTGGAGATATTGAGCAAAACGAGCTAAGTATAACATAATTAATATACACAGTAAAGTATACTAGACTATGCTATAAAATACTAAATTAATCATAAAATCAAAACGGTTGGACCCCCAATTCAACTGAAATTTTTAAATAAACATTCTTTTGTGATTGATATTTCACGTAAACCTGAAAACTATTAATTTTGAAAAAAAATGACCATGCTCCTTTAAGTAAGGAAATTAAGAACTCAATGTGGATCATTTTTAGTGTGACCATTCAAAGTTAACAAGTTTTGTTTCCTTTGAAAATAAAACAGGGCTACTGCATATTTAGTAATCATGGTGTATACTGGTTACGTTGTGGTTTTTTTTTTCAACCTTCACAGGCTGGAAGAGACCAATATCACCTGACATGTGTTGCAGTTTGTACAGGGAGCTCTGAAGGAGCCCCCCTGGGCTTTAACCAACATCCAAGTATCAACTTCCAAATTTGATGATTGCAAGTCATGGCTACCATAGGCAAATACCGGTAATAAATGACACTTACTTTAACAGTCAGTTTAAAAACAAAGTACCAGAGACATCCGAAATAGGGTATGGCCTTCCAGTTCAATCAATTTTGGGAAAACTGTGAAATGACATGCGGCAACAGTACGAGAGGCACTGATCATGTTTGACAATGGGATGGAATACGTGCAAAACTAGTTGTAAACATTGCCATGCGGGGCAAATCCAACTGTGTGCTCCATTTTTTAGTAAAAATAATACCAATTTTTAATTAATGACATGTACCGTCATTGAGAACACAGACATGAAAGGATCAGGTGATGAAGCCTCTGTATCTTGCAGCCAAAGATTGATATCAAGAAATCATTACCAGGGACGCAGAGGAAAGGCCCTTAACAATCAAGAAGAAACCGTTTGAGCATGACTTGCAGGATCTTCTATATATCCTTCCCTTACCCTACCCGGTTTGAGTTTTAAAAAACGGCATAAATATTTGTACAAGTTCACTCCAGGTGCAGACAGTCATCTGTTACACATCTGCCTTAGCAAACTATCGGATGACATACAAACACTATCAGCTACCAATCAAAAGGTGTGGGTTATGTATGATGTGTTTCACAGAGGGGCTGAATGGTCCTTGGAGATATCAGTTAATACAAAGTAAAACTGTCGAGGGAAGAATACAGCAGTTTTTAAATTAGGATCCAGTGCAGTGCTTGTAGGTAATGCGACGCCGTCATGCCTTATTTGAATAACTTATTATCACGTATCTTTATTCAGTCTCCTTTCTCTGGCCGTTTTATGAGGGTTTCCCTGATCAGAGGATTATGGCCCCTAGTGGCACATGCATGGGCTACAGCCCCTTCACGCAACATCAACATGACACAGCAAACACAACCCCCATCACAAAATCCTGTAAAGCTCACTACCCCGGCAACCACACACTACCTCCCGAACTTCCGACTACAACAACTGCACATCTTCCCATCACACCTCCAGTACCTCCGGCTGGGACAATACTCATGGTTTATTTTTAAATGTATGAACCGGTGTACTGTTTACAGAAGAACTACTGCAATTCCTTGCCATCTCTCAACCCGAGCAAAGGCTAGGAGCAATAACATTCCGCGCCAAGTCATGATGGTCCTGGGTACAAGACCAGGTTGACGAAGCAGCTAGCAGTTTCACAAGAAATAGAAGAATATAGGGTAAACAAACCGAATATGTCAATGGCAGTTGATACGGATCATGCAAAAAGAGCCCATAAAAAAAAAAAAAACCAAATATCCGCTTCGTCTTACTTTTGGTTTTTGTTACACACGACAATTTTTTCTTACTTCCATATTATTTAATAAGCTTCACCCTAATTGTTATGTTTTAACTTTTATACAGCTTTAAAAACCACACATCAGGCAAGACATGCACTAATTAAGGTAATGGACATGTCCCATGCCTTTGAATGCTACCAAAAGAAAGGAGGCAGTTCCCAAAGAGTTGCGTCTCAGGGATAAGACAGAGTGTAAGCTAGGTGTATTTAGGATGAAATTGGGATTGCATTTTCAGAGGTCAAAAGCGGGTGTTAATCACAACAACATTTTGATCTGCTCTTCCTGATGAAAACAGGCCATACTTACAATAACAAAGGCGATTTTGACAACCGATGGTGAGGGTGAGCCATAAATTGATGTCCTTAGTGTGGTGCATTTAACACAAATCCCAATGCCCTGCAACATTATAGAAAAGACAATTTTGATCTCACTATCAAAATATCCAGGACACTCATTATCGAATCAAGAAGAAACTGGTGCTGTTGTGCCAAGAAAGAAAGTGCCCCCAAATATGTGACATAATGAACTGGATCAGGAATGACCGATTTAAATTTACCCGAATGAGAAAGCCTGAAATATTTATTACGAACATGAAACGACGCAAAGGAGGGACAATCCTGGGACCATCTCAAAGTACCAGGATAAACCAAGCGAAGTCCCAATACATCCTATCATGTCCTCTTGCTTCAGGCAGTGGAAGCAAAGGATTTAGTAACAGCGAACTTGCATAATTGCATAGACTTATTCAGGTCCCACACACACCAGCATTTGCCAGTTTTCAGTCAAAGTAGAATTTCTACCTATAACTGTAGTCCAGCAAACATATTTCATCTAATCTTAAAAGAGGTTAATCCGGGGTTGTGACGCCTATACTTTTATACATCAAAGATGCCCTTACATACACGTTTAACTCTGTTCCCTTGGCCTCGAATCAAGCATTGACTGCGCTCCTGCTGGTCAGACTGATCGTTTATCCTTGCCCCCAGCAGCTCAGAAGCCATCCCCCATAATCCTTCGTTCAAGGTACCATCGTCAAGTGTAGCAACACAGCATTGACATATACACTAGAGTACACGGTCACGAAGGGTACACAAACTCAATGTTAAGCACAAGCACGGTTGAATTTGAAATTGCCAAGTCCAAACAGAACAATAAAAAATGCAATGATGCCAAGTCCGATATCCTAGCCCCGTTCCTAGCCAGACAAATCATACATCCTTGCCTAGACTCCAGTCTCAACTTCAATCCTAGACTCAGTTACCGTCTCCCGGTTACCGGCCATGTTACCCGCCTATTTCTGGTAAGTCTTACCAAATACCCCAAACAAAACAGCTATACAAATAAGTAAAAATGCTGGATATATCAACTGAACGTGTAATTAACTAGAAATTTATCTTTAGAAGTAGGGAATCATGCAGTGAAAGTATTACGAAAGTACGAGGAATTTAAACACAGAGCTTGATACCCAGTTGTGACGTAAATCATGAAATCATGTAATGGTGTAAATAGTGGCCATATTACCGTCGTTGTTTTTAAGCAGCCGCTGGCCGGACAGTTAGGGGCCTCCACTCAATTCCTTGCTCGCTCAAGTCGTATGCCTCAAATGCCCTACGTTTGATTACTTACCTTTCTGGCTGGTTTCAAGAAATTCTGAAGATGATGAAGAATTGAAAATACTGTTTACACAAAGAAGCGATAGCAATTGAGAATAATTTCGTGATCTTTCAACCTATACGGTGAAATTGAACCCGGCTAACTTAAGCGGCACTCTCGATAATGTACAAGGCGTTTGTTCTGCGGAACTATGATTACATGTTATTGCTATAAGAGGTTCCCGGTGGCACGTAAAAACGAATTTGTAGGCGAAAATGTACTTGGAAGGTCTTCTGAGCCGTGTTTCCTTGCCCCCCACGTAAACTATTTATCCAAAATTACATGTGATCATCACACCTGAACATGTGATCATCACACCTGAACATGTGACTTGTTGCTGCTGATAAATGATTTTTGGTGAATGCAAAGGTGCGAGGCCTGTAATGTTATAAATATGGGCTTCAACCAAGTTTGAGAGATAGAATGGGAGCGAGTCGGCTCAAGCATGGGTCCTTTCAGACCTTCAGTCTTATACGAGATATATGTAGTACTGGATACACTTGCTATTAACTACCTGTCTATATTATATACATAGATCAGGGCTAAATTATTTAGTACGGTGTAAGCACAGGCATATATCTGCCTTAACCTGGTCCAGCTTTGTGGTGGATAGTTGAGGCTATGAGTGATCAAAGATACTTCCATAGAACCATGCCGAATTTACTGATGCCCCCTTGAATATGTGGCTGTACCTAATCCTATTGTCGCCACTCCATAGAAGAAATGCATTAAAAAGCTGATAAGCTACAGAAGCCAAGAAGCTCAAGATTCAAGATTCAAGATTTAGTGTGGATCCGTTGCGTATTTAACGAGTGACTCCATTCTCCGTAACCTATTGGCCCCTACCCAGCAAAAGTAAAAACGTTACCAGTAAACACAAAGCCTTGAACTGAACCAAATCACACCTGTTGTGTAACCCCCCTTTAGAAAGGGTGGGTTTTGAAAATTCTGAAAAGTGGTAAAAGGGTGGCATACTGGATTTTATGGCTCTAAGTGCTTTTGTAAAACGGGTGGGTCAGAATAAAGGGTGGGTTCTGATAAAAATGCAAATTATATCTGTGAAATCCCTTTTGCCATGCTGCATCCCATTTGAAAATAAAAAAGAGGTCACAACATTCAACCAGTTAGGTTCCCTTTAAATACAAATCATGGCATTTTTGTGGGCAAAGTGGATTTTAATTGACAAACAAAAAATTGGAATCATCTTACTCTGTAGGGTATCTACCATAAGTGGTTTCACCAAGAAACAACGGTGTGACACTGTATAATTTCCAATGAATTTAATAAAAAAGGGTGGGTTATTACTTTTCAATATAAAGTGTGTTTTCATAAAAAGGGTGGGTTTAAAGAATATAAAGGTGGGTTACCACGCCACTTGCCAACTGTGGATCATACATGCATTGAAAAGACATGAAATTTACAGAACTGTATGATACAAATAAAAGTATGATCACATGTGAGAGTGATCACAATGCCAAGCAAGATGAAGCATGAAAATGTTGTAAATGACAATGGATATAAATCAAAGGTGATAAGTACATCAGTGGAATTTTGACATTGACAACCCCCGGACTTTACCCTCATGATAATAATGCTATCACTGACAATGGCCATGTATAAGTAAGGATTGACGACAGTGACAATGACCAAATGAAAATGACAAGTAAATGAAATAATAAGTAATGACAATAATGACACTGACCATGGTGGCACATGCAATGACAAAAATGGAGATTATGTTTACAGCAGAGGAAGCCAGGCACAGTCACGCTAACAACAGAATAAAATGTATATAGCAAAGAAAACTGACACAAGGGTATGTAAGAAAGGCCCATGTAAATCCAATTGTGGTATTATTATGATTGTAAATCTTTTAAAATCCCCGAGATATTTGGCAGGCAATTTAGGATGTGTAATAGTAACTTCAAGGACCACCCATAAATTATGTACATTAAGAACAATAAAATTAAGCAATTAAGTTCATTCCAAAAAATAGGGCAGACAATTTCAAAATTAAAGGCCACCCTTAAGCAATAAATGCTCACTCCACAATGGCGATATCGTTGTGCCGTATGGGGCAGCCAATCCTCGTAGACTTGGTGAATTTTTGTGCAATTGACCAATCTCAGGAAGATCCTGAAAGTAACATTCTTTCATGTTTTGTTCAAAATGTCCATGACTTTAACAGCATCAATTAAAAATCCAAATTTGCAACACTGCCTTGCTCCCACTTTCACTCAATCAGCATCACACTTCAGTTATTCAGGAAGTGACATTCAACACAACACATAAGAAGAAACGCGTAATCGTTGTGAGGAAAAGGGAGGAATCTAAAACCCAAAATATAGAGGAACCCATATATTTTCATGATGTGCCTCTCCCTCAATCAATTCTAACACTCAGAAAATCTGATTGCTCGATCTAGATCTGTTCATTCAAATGAGCATCAGAATGATCCCTCTAAAGGATCCACCATCGTAAGTGATAGGAGATAAATCAGAGTGTAGCAAGAAACTTGTTCCATTTGAAGGATTGCCATCAGAGTGCATTCAGTGAAATCCCCTCAGTCTATCAGACCTCGACAGATGGAAAGCTCTTTGAGCTCTGTCCATTCCTTCTCTACACAGGAAATCTAATATCAGATGGATTTGATTGAAGACATTTATTGAACATTTCATGGTACTTAACGTTGCAAGTTGCATTCTTTTAAGTTGAGGGATATCAACCAGATGGTACGACTACACCAGTGGTCGAGCATATTTTAGGATAAAGACCTTAATTTGGTATGGTCAAGAGTGTTCTGTGTATAATGTACCTAGCATGGTACACCTAGCTGATGAGGCAATTAATTCGAGGATGTCAATGCTTGTACAGCCACTTCATTTTTTAAATCCATTTTCATGATTTAAAAAAACTTGTAAGATCCGGAAAACAACTTATTGTCCAGATAGCCAAGAGATAAGTAAAAGGAGGAAACCTATCACAAATAGAACACCCCCCAAACATACACCCAACCACATCTACTTCCAAACCCAACAACTGTTACATACTTGTGACATGGTAACATGTTACGAGGTTCAACAAAAAAACAGAAATGATACTTACCATTATCTCATTACAATTATGTGCCAAGTTGTGGTATGGTCACCTCCACTTAAGAGTTAGTTAGACTGAACTTTCTAGATGGTAATGCTCATGATATATGTCGCAGAAGTGCAATAGTTAGGAGAACATACACATTAATCGTATACCATAAAACAACGCCAAATGCCAAGAAAAACTGATGCAGTCATCCTGTTATATTTTCTGGAGATGCACATTGTTCAGTTGGATGGATAAAATCTTGAAACGATTAAGACAGTTACACAAAAGACAAGCTTTGTTAAAACAACAAGATCTAAAATGGTCTACAAGAATACGACACAAACCAAAAGGTGCGGTTTAAACTTGACACCACCACTTATGTTTGGAGTGTTACTTAGCCGACAACCCTATGGTGTAACTTGAACCTTCACAAGTTCCATCAAATGGTGGAAAAAGAGTGATATATTGCACTAATGTGCAGGTTTGTTTCACAACAAATCCCGTGTGACTTCAAAGCCTCTGAACCGAAAGCACCTTGATCACCCAACCTCTCACTGCTACTCAAAAGAAATTGGCAGAAATTAGACTGAATGGCAGTGTGAAACTTCCGCAGAGGTTGTTCCAAGTTGTATGACCATTGGAAAATAAACCTACCTTGACTGAAATGTGCTCAGATATACAACAACATCATTCTTTCCTTCCGCTGTAAGGTATGTCTGAAGGACTGTGTCCCGCTCCTTGTTTTGCATGTAACCACAACATGCCTGAAGGATGGAACTTTAGTTGTGGCATTCAGTAGAATGGAAAAGGGTAAAAACTGTTATGCAGTCATTGTTTTCTCTACAAATCAACAAACATTGTAGCAGATAACAGTTTGAAGATTTTTTAAATAATATAATTTGGTTGGTTTTAATGGGAAATAATGTACTATCTGACCATAATGTACTGTCATTGTCACATGCCCACAAGCAACCGACCATTGCTTATTATTGTTCAGATAAAATGTCAGAAGGAACAGCTGGCAAAGTAGGCTAAAACACCAACACAATTTTTGTTGATGCAAACATATCGAGGCATCACTGGCGCTGGCTATGCTCAGCGTACGGAGATACACATTTTTTCGGTGAATACCACATGTGTACATCCAACCGGACCAGTGAATACCACATATGGAAATTCAGCTGGATTGGTGTAAACCACATGTGTAATACAACAATCATGCCATTCTAATACCTTTAAATGACCAAGAGCTATCCTTATTCTAGGCCACATGAGTATGGAAAACTAAGGGACTTGACCTGCATCAAATCACACTATTCACGACACAGAGGGGAGGGAACTGGCGACATGCCACCTTTCGGAGTTTGAGACCGCCGAGGATGAGTGGATTGATCACCAATTCGTGAAAGAATACTTGAGAATGCAAGGTTTCCAAAACAAGATTATCATGTCGCCTATCAAATGGGAAGGGATTCAAGTTAGTTCCATGGTTGTTTCCTTCTGATACCATCCCAGCATTGAGAAAACTCGCCTGTAAGACGAGAAGACTATAGGTAGGAATCATGCCATCCAATGGGTATCTCTTTCCCAATATACAAGGATTGACATATCATGTTATGGCTGCCTTTCCACTAATCATAAGCACCTTGCTAAAGTATCAACACCACAAGGCTAACAGCCACAATGATGAGGCACCACATTTCTACCCTTTATGCTGCGATTGATATCCAAGAGAAAGATAGGCAGCACTTCTAATGCATATGGGCCATTCTCAAGACATCAACCAAACCATATACCCGCCACCACTCTCATCAGATGAAATACCAAAGTATTAGCTGCCTTGATAAAAATGATGCAGTATAAAAGCGGAAAAGATAAAGGTGTTCATGCCTTGTACCATTTTAAAGTCATACCAGAAACCTGGATTTTCTTTTGGTCACATCTAAATCTATAGTCAAATATACATATATTACAAATTTGGTTCTTTCTAATTTTTTTTTTTTTTGCTTCTAATCTGTGTCCCTGATAAAAGGAAAATTACAACTGACACAGGCCACACCACCTCTCAGATTTTTTAAGCAGGCTTGCAAATATCTTGTGTGTCAATAGAAACAGGTTTATTATATTAGGCAATCATGAAAATCAATGGAAATCGGGAATTACAATTCCCATCCGAGAACCTTCCAAGGACCTTTTAATTTTGTGTATATGACTATGTGGAATAATACATGATTTGAAACAGTACTTTATATCTGTCTTCAAGTAAAATTTGTGTAATTCATGTAATCAACACAGAAATTGCCAGGGAGTGGTATACTTGTTCCAAAATGCAGAAAACTACCTGTATTCCCTGTCGTAATTGCATGTACACTTACCACAAGAGGAGATATAATATACCAGATAACCATTTACACAGATGGTAAAGGTACCAAATGCCGATTCTGAGGAATTCAAAGCAACTTTGGCAGCCACAAGTTGTTTCATTGCTAGAGTAGAAATGCCATCAACAGTTGAATCCCTGTAGGGAACTGCAAGTCGTTGGGCACAGACATATAAGAACCTAAGGCCTATCCATCTACCTAATTCAATATGGCCTCTGGAATCCATCATGCTCTCAGACAGTGGTTCAGTTTCATTTTTAATCTTTATGCACACATATAGCCCAGGGCAAGAGCCATTTTGGGGCCATTTTTTTAATCTTTACTGTATCCATCCAAGTCTTGGGAAATTTAATTCTTTAACCATTTGGATGGCAACACATTTAAAGCTCGTGATATTAACATCGCATTCATTGTTTTTCCATGATCCAAGCTGCACTGTCAAAAATGGCAAATTGTTCACAACCATGGTGTCCATACAGTTGGTCATAAAACTGCGTGAGCAATTGTGAATTTACCAACATGGTAAAGCAGCATTGTGCTCGCAGTCCACACAGCATGATGCACAGATCCTGTCAAGGAGCAAATGAAAACCATGAAATGATTTTACCGATAGGGTCCATCCCAATCTGATTCACTGAAGATACTGGACCACTACACTGCGATCTTTTTAACCACTCGCGCTGTATCCGTAATAACCCCCTTCCTTTTGCATGCCCAGCAGAGGTCATATTTTCAAGGTTCCCTCCTGGCACATGTGCACTGTATATTTCATACGGCTAGCACGACCTTTTGTCCCTAAGTGGTGACGTTCCCACTGTATGTGTCCGTGTATGCACTCCGTGTCAACCTTGGCCCTTTTTTTGGTAAACAAATCATGAAAGTGATTCCCCCCACTCGCATCGTCATGCTGAAGAGAGTGAAAGTTTTCTTTATTTTACTTATTTTTCTTCATTGTCTTCACTTTATGTTAATTAACTCTTTGTTGATTTTGACTCTACATGTGACTTTTTTCCATTCGCGATATAACTTGCCAAGTTCCGGTTTCTTCAGGTGAATAAGTATACTAAACTTACAATCGTGCTATGGCTGGCCTTGTACTTATTTGCCTTAACTTATAATGGCTGAAATTTTCGACGGATATCGTGAGAAAGAAACAGTGATGGAGGAGAAGCTGAGAAAAGGGCATGATACCAACGCAAGGAGCATTTTCATACCATTACCCGGTGACTTCGGCGGTGTGTGCTATGGTGGACAAATGTAAAAAACATTGGTGGCAGGGGTGTTGTGCCGACTTTACAAGTCAGCGGGTATTTGACAAACACCACAAGAAAGAACAAGGAAAGGACGATCTTCCTCATCACACGTTGGACCTCGCTGCAACGAGTTTTAACTGGAATAAATATAATGCCTACCTAACAAGAGGATTTTGGACACTTAAAAAAGCAATCTTGAAATTTAAGCCTTCAATTAACAAAAAGAAGCGTGCAGTTTTTTTTTCAAATTAATATCTTGAAAGCTACTTCAGCTTTGTTAATACACTTTGATGGTTATATAGTTGGCTTTGGCCTTAGGGTTATATCTGGTGAGCCTATATGCTACATAAAAAATAAACATTTAAATGTGTTAATAATTATAAAACTTAACCCTAAAAGGCCGAGGGGGGGGCAGAATCCGCCCCCCTCGACAATTTTTTGTTGTATCTCACCTGTGCGTTATTTTTTCACGCCGAATCTGCATGACTTTTTTCATTTGAAGCCTTGCCGCGCGATTAAAGACCATTTTGAACAAAATCGGACCTAAGGATACAGCAAGCGTTGTTACGTAATCGCGCACTTCGTGCGAAAGAGAAAAGAAAAGTATTCGCATTGAATTACAAAGAAACAGCGGAAATCCAGTTGTTTTTGTGGCTAAAGGATACAGGGAAATATGTTTTATTCTTATTTTTTTATTTTTTGTAGTAGAGCATGTGGGATACTCTTGACCCAATCATGGCCAAAAAGACCCAACCTTTGCTTGAAAAATGGCGAAAACCAGATTTTTGCGATTTTTGAGATTTGTTTTTCGCAAGTTTTGGATGACGTTCATGTTTTACGTCCCTTGGCGTCATACAAGTATGGTTTGTACTTTTTTTGTTCAATGGACTCGGGAGCGGTCATAGCTATCCAATTGCGTACAACCATATATGATGGGTTCATCCATCCGTTTCGAGATACTGGGGGGCGGAATCCGCCCCCCCGCCCCTCTCGGCGGTGAGATGGGTCCAAAAAGCCGGCTTTGTAGGTTAAGCCAAGGATTGCCAAACAGGCATTCTTGAAATGATTTGCCTTTAAAGAGACATGAGAATTCAAGAGAAAAAGCGGACCCCAATTTTTCTCGAACCCAGTTTTTTACATTTGGAATGATACAATGTATGAGAGCACACCTGAAAGTGAAGAATCGAATACGCGTCTTTTGTATAAGATGATTGATTTAGTGTTTCTGTTGTGCATGACAGAAAGTCAAAGATGGTTTTCTATGGGGAACGATTACATAGTAGGCAAGTTGAAAACAAGATTTTTTTGCGGTTTTCTTTTGCACCTGGTTGTCCAATAAACCGCGAAAAGTTCTCGGTAGGTGGTTCTACAACCAATCCAGTGAAATTTGAGAGAATTTGTATCCTAAAAAATCGCCTGTCACTTTAAACAAGTTCTGCATGCATTAATGTTAATATTGTTTATCAGTCTGATAGAAAGCCCACTATCCACCAAAAATTTGCCCAAAGCATTGTACTGACATGCGTCATGGGCTAATAAGATTTCTATGAAATGGAGAACAAACATTCACATCCACCAACAATTACCTTCTTAGGGACAATCCAATCAACAAACATTTCATTAGCATGCAGTACACACACCATTGAACTTACCACAGTTCCAACCACACATGCAACATCTACATAACACGTTGTTTCTGTGGTGGATACACAGGTGACACTATAACGACAAAGACCTACCTACTGCCTATTCATTGATGGCAAGCTTTAAGGTAGCCTCCACACAGGGCTCCAAGAAAGTCCCACACCCTACAGTAGTTAGGGTCCAAAATTGTATTCAGGGGGGGGGGGGTAAAAATAAACAGATGTGGGAGTTTTATGTAGTGATAGATTTAAGTCAGTATGGATGCAGTACTGAATTGAGAGTATGAATGGAAGAGTGTGAGATGGATAAAATAAAAGGATGTGGGAGTTTTTTGTGAGGATGTGAAATGAGATGTAGAGCTTTGAGTGATAGTAGTGAGAAGAGTCAGAGGGTGCACCAGCAGTGTTGATGTGTTGTATGCAATGACCAGGGATAAAGAATGAACGTTGTGCGTAGATAATGTATAAGATTATTATGAGAAATGTGCCATTTGTGATGGATTTACCAGTATTGTATGGCTTCAAAGTGAATGAGTAAAGAGGCTCAAAGATGAATTGTGTATTTTATTGTGAATTTTGTAGAAATAATCCAAACCAAGAGCAAAATAAAATTTCTGCAAGACAATTACAAAATGGGAGGGAGCAAAAGGGGTTGGTTTTCGAAGCAAGCACAGTGTTGATGGTTTGCAACTTGATTTTGGTATCAATTTTATTTTGGAATTTATTGAAAATCCAATCTTAGGCTATCTAGGCATAATGACTTTCCCACTGGACACAGAGGACTGTGCTTACATTGCTACCGGTGTAAAGAGCACTAATGCATTTGGGGGGGTTCACTGGTCATTGACAAGGGGGGAAATCATGGCGTGCGACCATGGGTGGGGTTCATAAAAGTACCCTAAACGTTATTTGATCGGTCTAAAGCAGCCCCTAAACAAGTATGCCAATGTGTATATAATTATACCCTCTAACAAGTATTTGAACATTTGATCCCCTAAATATTGTAATTGGTTACAGTCATTTGACGTCATTGATTTCGTATTGAAATGTGTTTTTGCGTAGCTCGTACTGCATAATCTTACTTACACACAATGAGCCGAATGCGATACAAACTAGGGGTTCCCAAATCGGGCCCTATTCGCATAAGTTCAAGTCCTGGTTCAAGCATGAAAAGCATACCCCTTTTTCCAAAATTTATGTGACTCATTTTCACATGACGCAGTATCGGCACCAATCTTCAAAAAATGCCCTTTTTACAGGTTTTTTGTTGTGCATGAGTCCCTTCAAAATATCCACCCACAATATCACACCTGGGTGTAATTTGTGGTGACAAAAATGTTTTATACTACAGTTTGATATTTGTAGACGGAATGAACCACGGAGGATTGACAGCCTAAAAAGGCGAAGAGCTAAGAGACGGTAAGTAACACCCATGCACAAAATGGTTTTTAAACAAGGCAGTTCTGAACCACGAAGTTTCACAATGTAACAATTTCCATTGTTCATATTGCTAGATTGATGTTGAGTTCTTATTATGACCATATTCTGTATGTCTTGCCAGTATTTTGTGCTTATTAGTATCATAATTGTCTTATTGTTATGTACAATATTGAAATATTATTACTATGACTCTGGATACACGTGCATAACTACCCGTCTAGTCATAGGCCGGGCTATTTAGTATGGTGTAACACCAGGGCATATATCCACTTAACCGGTCCAGTTTGAGTGGATAGTTGAGGCTATGAATGGATCAATGATTCTCCTGAAACTTGCCGAATTTACATATGCTAGCCCTTGGTGAATATAGTGGGCCGTACTAATCTATCATACAGCTCCAGAGAAGGAAAGAAGAATGTCAAAGACTGATAAAGAATAACAAGAAAACACAGTAAGCATCGTTGTGTGATTACGTCTAGAGCGAATCCATTCCTCACATACTGTCCCATTCCTACTCAGCAAAAGTAAAAACATTAGTACAAAGCAACGCCAAAGGCATTGTAGACAGGACTATCAATAGTATTATTTGTAGCTTGCCAGCTGAGAGCAAAGTGTATTATTCAGACTCTAGCTTTAAGGGAAAGGGGAAGGACAAAGTTTAGAGAAAAGAAGATGCTAATAGAATGAGAAAGAAAGCGAAGTCAAGAAAGGTGACACATTGAATCATATGACATTTTAGACCATTGTGCTTGAATGACACCAAAAATTCCTAGAAATCATGCAGACTTCGATTACCCAAACACACAAACATTTAATAAGGAGATGAGCTGATTTGGGTATGATCATTGTTTCTTGGTTTAGTACAATCCCCAGAGTACCCAAAATGGGGAATCACTGTGTGGAGTGTAGAAGACTCAAAGGTTTTTGATGTCTACCAATGGTACATTATAACCCTGGATATTATCGAACATGGAACAATGGAAGGATACTTTCAAGATATCATTTGAGGGAAGGAAAGGGGGATAAGAATTGAGTGTAGTGGTTTATGATTAGTGTTCTTAATTTTTGCGAGTTTTTTATTAGAATTACACCTGTTAAATGATACGTTGCCATTATCTTCAATTATGTCGTCGCCCACATCAATACTGTTTTATCTGACGAAATGCCAGTTTTCGAGAAAATCGCCATGAAATTCTCCGGGCGCTTCCTGTTTGTGTACTATGGAATAAACATTCGGAATTTACTTTTTAATTGGCATTATGAAGAAAAACTTCTGATGTTTAAAGCGGCACGGCACATTTTCAACAAAAATATGACATTCTTCAATTTGCTCTCAAATGAAATCTAGGCCATTTGGAAGAACAGAGAATATTTTACACATTAATAAAACATACCACGAAAAAAAGATAGGGTCATTGAGATGAGATAAAGACATCAGGTAATTTGTAGGCACCATTTTAAGTTTTTGATAACTTTATAAACAATGTGTATATTAACATGAATATTTGATTAGTACTAATATTAAAAACCACAAAGTTATACACCATTCAAACAGTGTGCTAGCGTGGGGGAAAACATGCATACGGCATGCGTGTTGGTGTTTTTTTTTGGTTTTAACGCCATTTTCGTAGTCTGCTGAATTAACGTCGCCGGGACATTAAATGATAAAATCGTTCGTACACCATAAGCAGTGATTTGGTCTTAATCTTAATCTTCGGGTGAGGGCTTATTTTGATATTACAGCCTTAAACATGCACAAATATCGATTTTGAAAAAATCTTGAGGGTGCACTATTTCATGTGCCAGTGTCTCTTTAAGTTTACCTGCGGGGTTTTGAAAGTGCAATTGTATGCTGATATAAAGCTACAAAGTCATAAGTCTGTAGGTGAAAAGCAAAAAGTCGTATTTTGACATCCGACGCTAATTCAACATTATATTTCAATGCGTTCCGATAGATCAGTATGTGAAACAAGGAAATGTTCATGCACGAGGCAGATACGACGACATAGATCGTTATTGAAAGCAGTGTAAAAAGCTTGTGTGCGAACAGCGTTAAGACCTATAAAATTGAAAATTATGTGTAAATGAAAAAATCACGACAGTAGTGAATCGTGATATGCGTTTGGGCTTAAGGATCAAAATTCTTGATAATATCTTATAATTAGGTCACTTTCAAGTGGTAACTTTGTTTGCATGTATAGACCGTCTGACATCTATCAAGGACTGTGCAAAATATCTCAAAAAAGTAAAAAAAATGTAGATAAGACAATATGTGAGCTGTGCGGCGACGACGTGTCAGGTCGTAGGTATTGTAATCTCGACTCAAGAGTTAGGTTAAGACTAAACTTTCTAGATGGTGATGCTCGTGATATACGTCGCAGAAGTGCAATAGTTCGGAGACATGTTTACAATGTAATCGGATACCATACAACACGCCAAAGCAAAGAAAACGGATCCACCTGTTGGATCTTCTGAAGAGTGCACATTTTTCAGTTGGATGGATAGAAATCTTGTAAACCTATATTACACAGTAACACAAAGGAAAACGTTTGTTAAAACGACAAGATCAATAGACGGTCTACAAGAAACCACGACACCAAAAGGTGGGTTGAAACTTAACAACCACTATATGTGTGGAGTTGACTCTAGCAGACCAGAACCTATGGTTGTACTGACCGGCACACAAACCTCAATTAGTGCAAAATATCAAACCACCCTTGGTACCAAAGCTCTGAACCTGGGAAAGCACCTTGATCACAAAACTAATCAAAGCTACTCGGAGGGAAATTGGCAGAACATTTCCCAGAGGTGTTCCAAAGTGTATGGCCATGGAAAAACAGAACCTACCTGACTGAAATGTATACCAAAAAAAATTGTCTTCCTTCGCTGCTCACATGTATGTGGGGCGAATGGGCTGGTCTGCTCCTTGTTTTGCATGTAACCCACATGTTGCCTGGATTTTCCCAGAACTTGCCTCCAATAAGTTGTTTCACAATAGTAATGCTGTTTCTGAAACTTTGTACACTTAGTGCCTGAATAGCCAGACGCCCTTCTATGTAAATGTAACTAGGGCGATATGTGACCGCCATGGTGTTTGGTCCACCAGTGTGACGTCAAGAACTTGTTTTTCCTTCTGATAGGATGACGTCACTTCAAGTTATATGCTGTTTTCAGAACGAGACACAGCTAACGTGTCCTCGAATTGGTCCTACGAGAAATATGTTTTTGGCATGAGCGATGTTTTGCCATCTTCGCCTTCCTGTTTTCTAGCTGTGTATAGGGGAATGTGGTGTTAACCACGATTCTATACACGGGATAGCTGTCGCCGCTTTAACGTGAGGAGGAAGGAAACCGGAAGTTGCACGGCCTGCCCTTTTGCTTACCCAAGAAACCCGATCGGGCACGTACAAAGGAATTGGGAAACTACGGAAAAGGGACAAATTAGGCGATTAATCGCGAGTATGTCAAGGTTGTCAATTATTGGGTGTGATTTTCGAGTATAGGCGGGTATGTTCGAACAAAAGAATAAGATTCAAATGTTTTAAAAAAGTTCAAATGCATAGTTCAGGTTTTCAGCTCATAGACACAATAATAATGACAGTAACCATGGTAACTAGTAAGTGATTTGATATATTAGTATTCACAGATATATATATGTTTTAGGCATATTAAATTTTCCTTCAAGAGATTTTTTACGCTTTACCATTTTCCCCCTTCTAAGCCGCATTTGACTTGGTACGCTCCCAACGTGATGGATGGATAGAAGTAGCAAAACGCCTAGTATGGCACGGAAATACCACAGACAACTTGATTTGCGTACCAATGGATAGCTATCATTTACTCTTCATTGCAGCAATGAGTACCAATATGCTCAGATTAGGCCTACTTCAGTGCGTTTTCATATCACCAAAAACAGGAAAAAAAGTTAGGAGTATTAATTCCGACATGCGGGGTTTGGGCTTACATGATGGGGCAATGACTGTTTTTTTACACAGAGCGTTTAGTGGTTTTTGAGGTTTTAATAAGTGAAAAATATCCATTTTCACCCTTCCTAATGTTTTTAAATTCATTCCTTAACTTATGCCCTTATATTGGGAATGTTGGTACTATTTTGATACCACTGGAAAGGAGCACATGCAAAGCTTTCTTGTGTGGTATACCAAATATAGGAATGGGGAGTGTTCAAAAGGGAAAACCATAAAAGGGGGTTGGTCCCCGCCCCAGAGAAATGGTTGTTACAAAAACATGCCAGGTAGACGAGAGTTCAGAATTCTTTATTCTGCGAACGCCCGTGTATATCTTTTACAGGCTTAAGAGATTTGGGGCATGCACGTTCTATTTAAAAAAATAAAGATTTTTGGAATAAATTCATAGGCGTTCTTGAATTTTGGTCGGGGACCAATGCTCGTTACAGAAAAAAAAAAGAGACATAGCTGCAATGTGGGACAACCTCGACGGCAGGTGCTATTAAAATTCCCAATAATGAAGTTCTAGGTCGTACCAAATTCAGTTGTGATTGTGACTGGGTTCAATAAGTAAAATAGGAAAATGTAACCTAAACATTATCAGCAAAATAAACAAAGAGTGTGTTGTACTTTTTCTTGCATCTAGACAAAGTGTAATCTTTTGGTTATTAGCAGATTTTTTAAACGGGATTTTAGTCACGTCCGTATTGAGAACATTTCCCGCAAGGGGTATAATTGTACTGCAAATTAGTCCTTCTTATTAAAAAAAAACTGAAAACTAGTTATAATTAACCAAAAACTGGTCCATTAACTCCTGTTAGGGGGTGTATTTTCACTGAAAATTGGTCTTCGTTAGCCTTTAGGGGTGTCAATTCAGAACTCTGGAGAGACCATGGGCACCAAAAAACCACACCCCTTCCCACCCCTCCGCCCTCGGATAAAATCTCGCTTTGAAGAAAAGCTAATTGCACTGCAGTGTATGGGGTCAGTAAGTGCACAAATCATGTTTAAATCAACTTGGAAATTAAAAATTGGAAGGGAAAGAAATTTGGTCCTTGACCTGGGGATTTATAAGCTATAGTCTAGTGAACTGTTTATGTTGATAATGTAAAAATCCCAGCTATCCTTAGGCCTAATTGTGATCCATTTCTACAGTATCCAGCGAAAAAAAGACTCATGACTTAAATACTAATTTATAGTGAACTACAGGTATAGCGCTCCATACTAGTATGCCCATGGAGTCATAGCATTTAGGTCTATTTTAATTTTTGGGTATTGCAGTATGTGTACAGTGTTTGTACTATAAGCTACGACGTGTACCCCAGTATCATCACTTAATCGGTCGCAAAAAATTGCCTTAGAATACATTTGTTTACTTCTACCACCGTTAATTTCAGGCAAAAAAGGTGCCAAATACTCCATGCAAATTGCCAACGCTTGATATTTTTTTACCAGGAAAAGTTACTTTATCAGGGCCACGTGTGAATCATCCATTAAAAACCATGCAACGAGTGAATGTTTTGGGTAGGAGCAAAAGGGACGATGTGCAACTTCCGGTTCTTCACCGTCGCATTTCAATAGCGTGGGAGACAGCCCTATCCAGTGTTGTAGAGATCAGTGGGTTAACGAAACTACTAAAAGAACTTAAGCGTCCTTTTTTAATTACTATTGTTGCAAACAAACATTGCATCTTGAGGGGAACTTTGTGGCATTTTGCTGCCTTCAAATGTGGAAGATTGGAACACTTGTGAAAACTAAACAGTTAACCCCCTGTCCCTAATTATGAACATAGTAAATGTCTTCATTATCATTGCTTGAGCATAGCGACGACTGATGTAACATTGCATTGCCTTTATGAACAATGGAGCGATGGTCTTGGGGATAGTAACGTCTCTTCAACAATAGCAAGTCAAACATGAACTTTGCCAGTAGTGTCTATTATGAACAATGACAATGAGCTATAATGTATCTGGAGTGATGTTAGCGATATTAGCTTGCAGCGGAACTTTTGAACTTTATGATTCCAACACAAGGTCAAACAAAATATGAACTTTCATACTCAACACTTTGCTCAAATACTTTTAAAAATTGTCGTTGAACTGAATTCTGCACTTTGCAATACTTTTTTACCACCAAATCAGCATTTTCAAAAGTTATATTAAAATTTTTCTGTTTATTGCTGTAGTGTGCATATGTACACATAGTTATGCCATAGATCTTTAGTTTATTTCTTTAAATTCTTGAATTATTTGGGGGGAAGAGGTGGAACTCGTTCTCTCATAAACGGCGAGGTGATGTTTGTAAGGAAGCAAAAGTGTGTAAGAGGCAAAGTGCATGCAGACGTCAACAGTATCTAGGGGCGACTGGCGATCATACTAATAGGGGGCCACCGGCAGGTTAGTAAAGAGATGCCCTAGATAGGGCGGGAACAGACATCTTGTAAATCGTCTGTTATTATCCAGATATACTGCAGAATGCGGGGAAGTCGGAATCTAATGGCGGAGGCTGCCTTAGGAATAGACCAATCCCGTTGAGCCATCCACTCGGCCAGAGATTAAAAGCTGATGTAAAATCTTGGTCGGGACGATTTTTTAAAAGCGAACAAGAAAATAACAAAAGCTCATCTCCGACTTTTCTCTGTCTCGGCTGTCTATCCAACCCATGCAGTAGTAGTTAATGGAAAACTCCATTACACACCATATCAAGGCATCACTGCATATGGCTATGCGTTCTATGCATTGTTTGTAGGGAAAATGTTGACATGGCATTTCAGTTGTATCATTACTAATCAGGTAAGTAAAGACGGAGACACTGGTTGGTGTTTTACAAACCCTTACGAAAAAATGGCAAGCATAATTGCAAGCATGCAGCAAGCTTGCTGCATGCTTGCGTAACAAGCTTGCTGCATGCTTGCTGCATGCTTGCTGCATGCTTGCTGCAAGCAAATTTAAAAGCTTGCGCAAGCTAGTATTTGGAACATTACGAGCATGCGCACGCTTGCAGGACTGCGCGCGTGGTGCTTGCGGTTGGGTGCTTGCAAAACAGCGCGCAGGATGCTTGCGGTTGGGTGCTTGCAAAACAGCGCGCAGGATGCTTGCGGTTGGGTGCTTGCAAAACAGCGCGCAGGATGCTTGCGGTTGGGTGCTTGCAAAACAGCGCGCAGGATGCTTGCGGTTGTGTGCTTGCGCAAGCTTGCAAGGTTTGTAGGCTTGCGCAGGCTAGTATTTGGAACATTACGAGCATGCGCATGCTTGCAGCACATATTGCTTGCACACAAGTGCTTGCAGATTGCTTGCAGCATCAGCTTGATTGCGAAGTGCTTGCAGATTGCTTGCAGTATCAGCTTGATTGCGAAGTGCTTGCAGTATCAGCTTGATTGCGAAGTGCTTGCAGAATCAGCTTGATTGCAAAGTGCTTGCAGATTGCTTGCAGTATCAGCTTGATAGCAAAGTGCTTGCAAGGTGCTTACAAATCACTTGCAAGCATGCGCATGCTTGCAGCACATAGCTTGATGCGCACAAGTGCTTGCAGCTATTGCTTATTAGTATAAAACATGCACAAATATATATTCTTTGACACAATGAAGTAGAAATTGAAAACTTAATTGTATGCACTAATTTCCTTTATTATTCCAGTCCTTTTCAGCCACTGATCACGAAGCTTTGGAGTGATGTGTTACAACCCATCAATTAAACTGTTACATCATTAATAAATTAACAGTACATTCAACACATTTCACTGCATGGTGAAATACATATGAAAGTGTCAGCTAGAACTTGACGAGTTAGTATTTCATGTTTGTGCGTTCTGAGTTCATCATATTGTGTTTTCTACACCAAAGCCAACACGCACATAGACCAACCAAACATTCCAGTGGTTTGATAAGGATTAATAAAGCTCATTGCTAATCACAATATTTCCACGTAAATCAGATACAATACCCTGGCAATCGGAACACACGCCTTAAATTATTAGTTTTCTTTTCTGAAAAATGAGTGAAAACCTTACGAAACATTCAGCAACTTGCAATAGTCTCCTGCAAGCCCAGACTAAATGCAAAATCTTAATTCGATGAAATCAGCTTAAGACCGTGTCAAAGAAAATCTGCAAAAATACAAGCAACCAGAGTAAGATCATTTATACAAGCTACAATAAGAGTGATTATTTGAATGAAATAATCTTTTTATCTGATTTGTAGATATAGAATTTGAATGGCAATCAAATTCAGAATTGTTTCACCTTACATGAACATAGTATATAAATATATTTAAAGTATATATATGAATATAATTTGTATAATTATATGTATAATGAAAGCACAATATGCATAACATAGCACCATAAGTTGATTACAAAGCACAATTAGAAGATTACAATAAAGGCAAACCAACCATATTCTATAAAGTGATTTTTTTGATAGTTGAAGCATGAACAGCATTTGTTTTCCTTTCTTTAAACTGTCGTGATAAAGTTGCTTGTTCCATTTCATAAGTATATAGTGTTCCCTACTTAATGGCGAATGTATGCAAGAGTTAGACTCTCATATCAAGTTTCATGGGAAAACAAACTTGTAGTTTTGAAGGTAGAAGCAACAATTGATGCATGTTGAAAC